>JAVTVY010044824.1:0-19858 GCA_036873755.1 Hanleya hanleyi
CCCACACGAAGTTGCCATATAACCTCAAAATGGTACTAGAGTATGTTCTTGCCTGTGCAAGATACTTCATATATAGGTCAAAATATACAAGCGAAACTCTCTATCTGACAACTTTTTAAGTTTACTTGAAGCAAAATATTGATGTGTTACAGAAATCCAAAATCTCCAACTGATAACTGAAAATATTGGTAAATATATAGCATCTGCGATATAATTTCAGTCATTCTATATACATGTACATTGTTACAACATATTTTTGTGGTCCTGGTTTATCGGAGTTACAGCTAAACCTATATATTTCATATGTAACTTAGTCTGAGTTAATAGATATGTATTGTTCAGTATGTTCAGCATTGAAATACCTTAGAATTGTGTCTGATATACTATATTGCCATCCACTCATAGTATGCATGATGCCCTGCCATATGGCGGTTAACGTTTGATATTTAATAATGCCCACTCTCCAGGTATCCTGGACCTTGGGAGTGGTGAGTGTAACAGGAATACAGAATAAGAAAAAAACAATACGATGATTTATGGACCAAAGAAAATCAATATTCACCTCGGCCTTGGTTAATATCGGTTTCTCTGGTCAAACAAGCATCGTATTTACCAGATAATTGTTTATTATGTGAAACAATCGTAACTGATTTGATATTTGACGTTGAATTGGATATTCATGGAGAATGACGTTACTTCTGGTCACGTGACTTCTGGATCACTGCACATATACACAGCGTGCATTTCTGGGATGTGCAAAAGCTCAACTTTCCACTCAAATCGTTGATACATAATGTAAACATTTTCGTTTCGATGATAGAGCAGTTTAGGACGCAAATAAAGCTTAGAAACGTGATTCCCATCTGCTGGTTACTACTATGGGCAGGACTGTGAGAATAAAACGCGTTTGAAAAGTATAACCTTGTAGCAAGCAATAAGCAGAAAAAATGTATTCACGGTCGAATCGACCAACCGGCTGTTAATATTTGTCGATCGTAAACGACGACTGCCGGTTGAATATCGAAGAAGGATTTAGAAGGATTTATTGACCCTGCGCCAAAAAACTGTGCCATTGCACCAACAATGTCTAGGATTTCTTTATTATTCTTCTACAATTAAGTTACGCATAATTTCAAGAAGACGTTCAGTCGTCGCTTCATGAGACAATGATATAAAATTACTGATGTAAGATATGGTGCGTTGGTTACGAAAAGGTTCGGGTACGAAATTACATGTATCCAAGTTTTATGATTATTCAGATTATCGTTGAGAATATCTCCAAATCGGGTCTTGCATATTGAAAGCTTCCGTCAGCCGCACAACGCGTGTTCGAATTGAACCGGTGAATAACCCTTTCTGTGAGATATCACATGACGTCCAATGGACCAATCAAATGGAGAAATCACTGCTAATCATATAATGATTTTCACTTAAACCATAAATCACTAAAATTCTATGTCGCAAAGCCATGTTATAACTTTCGTATCCCCACGGGTAATATACGTACCGGCAATATAATTGGTCAGCGTAGTGTACCGATTGGGTCGTATGAGGTCGTATGAGGTATCATTGTGAAGCATTCGTGAAGGGACATATGATGGGGTGGATGTGTCATTCTGCGCATGCGCGGTAGACCAAGGGTATGGAAATAGACGTTTTGGGGTCTAGGTGGGCCACTAGTGGTCCGATGGAGTCGAGTGAGGTATCAATGTGATGTATATGTGAGGGGGCATCCGATGGGCTGGGTGTGGGGTTAGAATATGGTCATTCTGCGCATGAGCGGTAGACCAAGGGTATGGAATAGACGTTTTGGGTTCTAGGGTTAGCCCCTAAGGTCAGATGGAGTCGTATGAGGTACATGTATCAATGTGAAGCATTCGTGAAGGAGCATCCACCTGGACTAGTGTATCGTTCGTTGTCCATATTCTGCGCATGCGCAGACAGGGAATTGTGAGAAAAGGGTACGGAAATAGACGTTTTGGAGAGGAAAAAATCCCATATTAACTTGATCAAGGGATGAAAACTGTCGAGAAGGAAAATACGTCCCAAACTCGCCTCAGCGGCTCAGTTGGAATGTGCGCGCGCGGGTTATCCGGCCGCACGCGCGCGGGTTAAGTGGAAGTTTCGGAAGTGTGCAAGGGCACTATATCACATCGGGGTATATATTTCATCCAAGTATAGCGGAAAGCGGTTGTCGTGAATAACAACAAGTTCAGCAATGTTTATACAGTTATTATCCCCAATGTTACATCATACCCAGACTGGGGGAGCCAGTATGTTCACAGCAAAACAAATTGAAATATCAAACACCATGTTTTATTATTTAACGTCACATTTAATGTCTACTGAGCTCAAGTCAACGATCAGCATGTAGACATAGAGAGTATATACGGCATGTTATGCTATTCATCAGTGCAAGGGTGACGCATTCAGCCGATGGTGGTGGTCGATCAGCTTGGTAACGAAGAACGTAACATTGGTGACCCTCTCTACGACCCATTGTGTGTTGGGGCGTTGACGATGTGCCCATCTCAAGGGATCCACGGTGTCCAGTTTCTCCAGCATCGTCTCTAGCGACGCCCGGTTAATGATGGTGAACGGCTGGTCAAACACATGGCTGTTATTACTGGCATAATAATATCGTAACTGGTTCATCTCTTTGTGACGAAAGATGTACCCGAAAGCGACATTCAATTTGAAGACCGTAGCTTGGTCATTGAAGATGGCTTCCACGTAGCTGCGTAGAAGGGTGAGGTCGGTCAGTGGGAAATTGTAGATATCTGGAATAGGGCGATCACGGTGGAAAACGTGCCGTATCATGGGCCATTGGCGCCGATAGATGTCACTCACTGGATGGGCGTCCTGTAATAGATCGCTAGGAACATCCACTGCATCTTCCAGAAAATGTTCGATGTCGTCAGACGTATGACTAGCAACAATAATGCTAGGGACTGGCTGGATATCTAGGCTCTTCTGAACTGTGGGTACAGGCGGGCTCTCTGTGATCGCATCACCAGTGGCATTCGTCTCCCCGGGCTCATCTTCACTGGGACTCACCCTCCTGGGTGCCACTTTAGTGGGAAGTTGTCGTCCAAATCGTAGAGATGGGGCATGAATCAAACGCTGATGCCGTCTTAACTGACTGAGTCGTTTGAAGAGTTGACCACATTCATTACATTGTTCCATCGCGCCCTCGTGGAATGAGCGTTCGTGGCGCAGTAAAGGATCCTCCCGATTAAATGACCGTGCGCAGGTTATACAAGTATACCGTGCGCCGTTGTGGATGGAGGACTCGTGCCGTCGCAAATCTTCTGGGCGAGTAAACTGCTTCTGGCGAGTTGTGCAAGTGAACATCTTGGTGCTGTTTCGTGCCCATATAGGTCTTCTCCGCCATGATATCTACCCCCAAGTGTTTAGTGATTATGTTTTCCACCATGGGCAGATCACATATATCGGCCACATGCTGCATCTCATCAACGATATGGATACGGTGGTGCAGAAGCTTACCTCGGTGGGATGGCTCCATGACTGCTGGCTCCTGGCTCCACTGGTAAGGCAAGTAGCTCCTCTCGTCAGATAGGCTCAGGCTGGTGAGGTTCTGGCAAGGAGCTCCTCTCGTCAGATAAGCTCAGGCTGGTCAGGCAGGCTCAGGCTGGTCAGGTCAAGCAGGCCAATGAATGCAGCAATGCCATAAAAATTCCCACTTTTATACACCTACATAGAAGTACCCGGATGCAGGTGCGGACGTGAAGTGCCCGGATGAAAGACACGGACGTCACCGAAAAGACACGGACGTCACCGAAAAGACACGGACGTCACCCAAAAGACACGGACGTCACCGAAAAGACACTACCCCATCAAGACCCTCATACATACCTGGATGCAGGCGCGGACGTCACCGAAAAAAACACCCACAGTCAACTCACCACATACAGTCGCCCCCTCAAGACCCTCATACATACCCCGATGCAGGCGCAGACGTGAAGTGCCCGGATGAAAGACACGGACGTCAGCGAAATTCTGGGGGAAAACCCCACAGACAGCTCAGTACATGCATTCCTATCATGTTTCCTACTGGTTCCTTCAGCGTGGATGTGCTGTGATGGAGGGGCTAACAAAAGGATTGACCTGTGATCTTTGTTGTTGTTGCTCTCTTTTTGGACTAACCAATCAGAATAGTACGTATCACGGACTACGCCCTTAGAGCTACGTCTAGGCTCGCATGTATGACATGGTCTCTAAAACACGTCCCTCTGGATCCCACACCCCATTCCTCAGGTCACCGAGGGACCTGACCATAAATACGAAAGACAGTCAGAGTGTGTGTCATTCACCGTTCGTCATTGGGTCAACCATGTCACCTGTCCTACGAGTCATCCTTCCCCTTACACGCCGGGTGGGGTTACACGTCTATGAAGATAAAGTCAAATGGCAAGCCCGGCCCAGTTCCTTCAATTCCTGGGTCGCTGCCAACCAGGTGAAACGACTATAAAGCCAGACACCACTGCCGTCATCCTTCATTCCACGTTCGACCACAGTGCTATGGACAAACAGCAGCTGCCTCTGAACACAGCGTCTCGCAAAACGCGCAAAGCGCAAGTGGGCTTTGTGGTGATATTGCTAACCCTGCTGAGTGTGTTGTACGGAGGTGTGTTTTACGACGTAGCCTATGTCAGCACGCTACTTAACCAACTGAGAACACCAGCCACCAGTCAAACCAGTCTACAGATAGCACCAGTCAACCCCGTATCGAGCCCAGTCATCACCACCACCACCACACCCCGTGTACATGCCATATCGAGCTCCACACCAAGTATACAGCCCACACCTACACCAAGCACACCCACTACGTCTGAAAACCCACGGGATTTCATCCCTCACAGTGAACAGACAACGACGACCGACGTTATACCCACCACCATCATCACTCACAGTGAACAGACAACGACGACCGACGTTGTACCCACCACCACTCCAGTTCACTCGTACCAAATTTACAAGAGCGGGTTACCACGACAGCGGATACACCTCGAACCATGGACCCTCGGTGGCAGCATCCCTTCACTTGCGTCATCGCAGGACCGACGGGTTCCGGCAAAACGCACTTCGTCTGGAAGCTTCTTCAACACGTCGAGAGCATGATCACCCCACCCATTGCCCGAGTCGTGTGGTGGTACGGAGAATGGCAGGCAGCGTATGCAGCAATGCCCCACATCACGTTCGTGGAAGGCCTAGCCAACCTGGCCGATTTGGAACCGGACACCTTGGTGGTTCTGGATGATCTCATGGCGGACACGGATGCGCGGGTCACCCAACTCTTTACCAAAGGCCGCCATCATCGACGGCTCAGCATCATCTACATTGTGCAGAATCCGTTCAGCAAAAACAAAGAACATAGGAACATCAGCTTAAATGCCCACTACCTGGCGAGACAGATGTATCCCGGCCGCACACCGTTTGCGTTGGAAGCCTTTAAAGATGCGACAACCCCTCAGCACGGGTATATGATCTTCGACCTCAAGCAAGCCACACCCGACCACCTTCGACTACGGACCGGCATCTTTCCTGGAGAGACCCACCACGTGTACATGCAAAAATAATGTAAACACACCCACAGTGGCTCCCCCAGCTGGAATGTGTGTTTGATGATGGGGATAATAAAAAGAATTAATACCACAGCATGGTTGACTTTGGCTTTGTTCTCTGAGGTAGATAAAAATAGCAGAGTTGTGAGTTCTACCATTAGTTGTACATGATATCTGCGCGAGTACGGAAGCACGCTCCGACGCTCCGTGTATTGAAGACGGCCCCACCCGAGTTGGTCCGAACCATTGTATGCGGTGCGGACCTGACCTTGTACGCTGTCTGGGCGAGATCGGGTACAACCTGTTAAAAGGCAACGTTCCACTGACTCCGGCTCAGAAGACCAAGTTGGCCCAGCATAAGACAGGTCTCCGAACCCTAGTCCAGAAGCGAGTCTCTCAAACACAAAAGAAAAAGGTGTTACAGAAAGGCGGCTTTCTCGGGGCCATCTTAGCACCGTTGGCCGCTTCCGTGTTGGATCCAGTATTGGGTGGACCCAGTATTGGGTGGACTTCGGCCGACAATGAACCACACGAAAAAAATGGTCCTCGTCGAACCACGGTTCCTTCAAAACCTCCAATCGCCCTACCCTGTTCCACCTACGGTGAAGACCATAAACACCCCGATGAAGAGATGCAACAGATCTTACAGAGACCGGGGTTAAGCGACAGTGAGAAAGTACAACGGTACAATGAGACGCTTCAACGGTACATGACGTTCATGGACCAATAAAAAACCCTCTCTACCCCACCACCACCACCACCACGCGACACACCGCCGACCTCAGCACCGCTCCAACAGCCGCCATTACCAGGGGTACCACCCACAGCCCCACAGTGGGTGGAAGACGAAGTGCTGAAGAGTGTACCTGCATCGTTCAAGAAACAAGCTGGCCTGGTTTTACAACGGATGAAACAGAATCCTAACATGACTTGGAATGATAAAGGCGAACTCCTGGTACAGAATCAGGTGGTCCCCGAGACCCATATGACGGATTTAGTGAATGACCTGATGCGTCAACGCAGGTCGCACACAGATCCTCGAGGATGGGAGGTCTTCGCTCAAGGCTTGAAAGACATACATGTACCACAGGAATTGGTGGGGAATCCCCAGCGCTGGGCCTTTATGCAGCGGACCCGGTAATCGCCGAGTGGCCCACTACCTTCTTGGGAAGCCGAGTGGGAACCGGAGTTACCCCGCAAAACACCACCACAACGGGCACCTTCTTTTCAAGCCTTTAAAAAAGCACCCTTGATCAAGACACCCCACATCTCCAGAGCCGTGACACGTAGCAAGTCACCGCGACGAACACGACACCGGACACAACCGCCCAAGGCCTGGAACACCTACTAAAACCAACAGCAGCAGCAGGACAGCTCAGTCGCCATGTTTTACCTCACCCTATTTTTTGTGTTTCCTGACAACACCTTGGCCAAGTACGTCACCCAGTTACCGCAACCGTTGCATTTACCTGGACGATGGGAATGTGGCCTGGTGGATATCCAATACCCTTACCCGTGGTACAACGTGCGAGCCAATGAAGTGTGGTACGAGGTGACCTACGAAGGCAAAAACACCGGACTCACCCTCCCCGAAGGCCAATACGATACCCCCAAGGAGTTCATGCAGGGGCTGACAAAGCTCTACGGGAGGTCGCGAATGTTTCAAAACCCAGCAAATCCTTTCCCTTCAAGAATCACGTGGACTTCGATTACAACGCACACAACGACAAGGCACAGATCCTCCTCACCGCCAACGTGAGTGTCGTACTGAGTCCTATACTACAGTAAATGCTGGGTCTCGCTCACGCGACCTACACGGGCCCATCCGAGGACCATGGCCAGATCCCGATGGATATGAAGTCGGGTATGTACGGACTCTACGTCTATCCGGACGTAGTCGACAACCACATCGTGGGCGATATCAACACAGCTCTGTTACGGGTGGTCCCCATTAAAAAGACGTATGGAGAGCAAGTCACCCACAGTTTCACCCACATGCTCTACCTACCCGTACGACAAACCGACATCAACACTATCACGGTGGATATAAGAGATGACACGGGACGACCGGTGGCATTCGAACGAGGAAAATGGTGCTGACCCTTCATTTTCGACAAGCACGTGCTCCCCTAATGAAGGTCCCTTACGAGTGCGATGCACGCAGCTATATGGACTATTATGCCCAACAGGCCGGGGGTGGCCTTCCCGTCTTTAGTGGTGCACGCATGCAACGAGGACATGGGCTGGGGAACATACTCGGGAGCATCGTCAAAACGTTCCTGCCCTTGGTGACGCGTGGGGTGAAAGCAATCGGCAAACAAGCGGTACGCAATGGACTGCAAGTGACCGGTGATGTCTTGGGGGGCACGGCACCCAAAGAAGCCTTGAAACGGCGGGCCAAAGAATGGATATGAAGTATACACTCTGGTGTTCCTCAAGGATCGATTCTTGGTCCTCTTTTATTTGTCTTATATGTTAACGATCTGCCAAGTGTTTTAAAATTTTCTACAATGTCTATGTATGCCGACGACTCTAAGATTTATAAAGAAATTTTAACCTTGCAAGATTGTTTTATGCTCCAGTGTGATTTGTATAATATTCAAGCCTGGTGCAAGCTCTGGAAATTAGTTTTACATGTCGGCAAATGTCAAGTGATATCTTTTACCACAAAGAAACAACCTGTTTTATATTCTGATAAGTTATTAGACAGTCCCTTAGTTAGAGTTTTTCAAGTCAAAGATCTCGGTGTACTTTTAACTTCCAATTTTGATTTTAAGCTACATGTTGATACTGTTTGCTCAAAAGCTTTTAAGATGCTCGGTTTCATTAAAAGAAGTTGTAAATGTTTTAAATCTACAGATGCTTTTAAATCATTGTATACATCTCTCGTTAGAAGCAAACTGGAGTACTGTTCTGTAGTCTGGGCGCCATATACACTAGCCCAAAACTATCAAATTGAAAGAATACAGAAGAGCTTTGTTCGATTTTTATGTCATAAGTCTGGTGTCGATTATTTTAACATTGGATATCATGCAGCATGCAAATCTTACTCTTTGCCTACTTTAGAAACCCGTCGTAAACTCTTAGATCTCATGTTTCTACATTCTGTTCTTAACAACAAATTTGACTGTTCTTACATTTTATCTCAGATTCATTTTTATGCACCCACAAGGATTTTAAGAAATCGAACTTTGTTTTTACCACCCAGATGTCGGATAAATTTACGAAAATTTTCTTATTTACCTCGTGTCTTAGCTTTTTATAATAGTTTTCCAAGTGAGTCACCTATTGACATCTTTAGCTCTAAATTTGTATTCAAAAAACATGTTTTACTACATCTACAAAACTCTTAACTTAGTCCTATTTATATTGTCAACTGCTTTAATTTTAAGATGTCTTTCTTGTTTATAGTTATTTACATTGTCCCATTGTACAGTTACTATGCTTGTTATTGTATATAGTATTTGACCTGGTCTGTTATTGGGTCTCGGCCTGTTGACCTTGTATCAAATAAATAAAAAATAAATAAAAAATAAAAAAAGCGGGAGGCGTCTTGGTGGCCAAAGCACAACGCACCGTAGGGAATAAAAGACCTGCACCACCGAGACCACGCACCAGTCGACGACCGACCCAGCGACGACGCACATCGAAGACCCAGGATATCTTTTCTTAAAGATGTCCTTGATCCACGCAGAGTCCTGCCCCTCCACCAACAGTGAATTTGATTTGTGGACCGTGCCGCCCACACAGACCAGTGCCGATCAAGGATTATGGGTGGAGCATCTCCCGCTCTCCAGCATCAACGAAACAGGGCCCATCGAGTTCACCATCAGTAATGCGGATACGGCCTATGTGGATTTAGCCCATACATTCTTGTATGTGAAAGCCAAGGTCGTCAATGGGGATGGCTCCAGAATCATCCAAGCTGCAACGGTGGGCCCGACGAATCTCTGGCTGCACTATGTTTCAACAGGTGGATATTTTTCTCAGCGACAAACTCATCAGTGACTGGACCAACACGTACCCCTATCGAGCCTACATCGAGACGCTGTTGTCGATGGACGAGAGGCTAAACAATCTCAGCTGACAGCCGCTTTATTCTACCAGGACACAGCCGAGCACATGAGCACGGTGGACAATGAAGGATATAACAAACGGAAGGCTTTCACCGCCAACGGCGCCTCGGTGGATCTCATCGGTCGACTGCACGCAGAAATTTTCATGCAAGACCGGTACCTCTTGAACAAGATCCCCATCAAAATCCGACTGATACGGGCGCCTCCGACCTTCGCCTTGATGGCCACTGACGTAGACGGACATACAGCCGACTATAAGATTGTCATCCAAGACGCAGTCCTGTATGTCCGAAAAGTGAAACCGAATCCAGCCGTTCAATTGGGACACCTCAAAGCCTTGGAAACAAAACCAGCCCAGTACCCTATCCGACGTGTACAAACCAAAGAGTTCTCTGTGCCTGCTGGAAATATGAGCGCCAACAGAGAAAACCCGTTCCTGGGGGAACTACCCAAGCGATTGATCCTGGCCTGTGTGGAAAATACCAGTTTCAGCGGAGCCTACCCAGAGAATCCGTTTGACTTTAAACATTTCGGCATCAATTTTGTGGCCCTGCATGTGGATGGACAACAGGTACCAGCCATGGCCTTAACACCGAACTTTGGGCGCAGGAATTTCATTCGAGCCTATCAGAGCCTGTTTACAGCCACCGGCCAAATCGACCAGGACGAAGGGAATATGATCAGTCGGAAGGACTACGCAAACGGATACACGTTGATCTGTTTCGATCTGACCCCCACCTTAGAGAACGACCATCAGCTGGCCCTGGCCAAGCAAGGCAATTTACGGTTGGAAATCCACTTTGCACGAGCCCGCGGGACCACCGTCAATGTGATCTGCTACGCCGAGGTTGACAACGTCCTGTGTGACTTTGCCACCTAACATGAATACAGACCAGATAACCACCCTGCTGGAGAATGACCCAGGGACACGTATGGTCTTTCAAGGGGTGTTCGCCCGAGATGTGTTCCCATTAGACCGTGTGTATCATGCCGCTTACGTTCTCAACACGGACCCGATGGATCGGCCCGGTGAACATTGGGTGGCCGTGTACTTGACAGAAGCGCAGGGCGAATACTTTGACCGGTACGGCCTGCCACCCCTCCATCCCGATTTAACAGACTTCATGGATCAAGGCACAGAGACGTGGTGTTGGAACAGTGAAACGTTGCAAAGCCTGACCAGTAGCGTGTGCGGAAAATATTGCTTGTTTTATCTGTACCATCGACGCCGGGGCAGAACCTTATCTACCATCGTACATATGTTTGACGAGTACCCCAAGGCCGAGGACCGCGATGTACTCGTATATGACTGGGCCGCCCATCATTACAATGTACAAGTCCCGTTCTGGGCTTAAGTTCTTTCAATGTACAAGCCCCCTGTTCTGGGCTTAAGTTTACAAGCCCCCTTTTCTGGGCTTCAGTTCTTTCAATGTACAAGCCCCCTGTTCTGGGCTTCAGTTGTCACGTGGTTGTTCTCACGTTGTTGTTGTTAGTTATTGTTGAATAAAAAACAAAATGAGATCTCACCAAAAAAAAACCCTGTCTTGTGTGTTTTCTATATGAGCATAATGCATGAAACTGGCTTTGAACACCGTATTAGCCAATCAGTGGCCTAGAATTGGGCCAAAGGTAACCCACCAATGTCCAGAAAACATTACCCGAGTGTACAAGAACCCGGATGTAGGCGCGGACGTAGGCGAAAGCATCCTAGTACCCGGATGTAGGCGCGGACATGAGCGAAATTCTAGCACCCGTCCATTGGTTCTTTTATCGATTGCTCATTGGCCCTTTTTCTCGGCCGCTGATTGGTGCAAATGGAAATGCCCATCCTTCCCAGGTTAATTTACAATCCGCTTTTTGGGTTCAAGCTCTGTATATCGATGCCGCAACATTGTTGCCGAACCTTGCCGAAAGGGAGACCTTTGACCTTTCGACCTGGATGTGACCTTTGACCTTTTGACCTGACATTCACCCGCGCACTTACGGAAATGACGTGCGCGCGCGTGCGGCCGAAGTAGCCCGCGCGCGCGCGCGCTGCGGCCGGGGCGGGGCCGGGCCGGGGAAAACCCGGATGTTGAAAATCCGCACCCTACGTCTAAGGGAACATTGGAACTCTTCTGGGTTCGGATGTAGTTTTTGTGAAACCCGGAAGTGAAGTCTGTACGCAGAACCCATACCACCAAACCACAACCATGGACTCATAGTGGTGGGTCAAACACACCCCGACGCATCCCCAAAATGCCTGCTTTGTATACTACGACCAGACTGTGACCTTTGACCTTTTGACCCGACATTCACCCGCGCACTTCCGGTGATGGCGTGCGCGCGCGTGCTTTCTATAGGACGACCAGACTGCGCATGCGCAGACCATTGAACACGGATGAACTTTAGTCCAGTCGGATGCTCCTCCACGAGAGCTTCAAAATAAGACCTCAGACGACTCCATCGGACCCATACTGACCCATGTCGGCGCCAAAATGTCTATTTCCATAGTCTTGGTCTACTGCGCATGCGCAGAATGACCTCAGTTTTACGTCACATCCACCCCGTCGGATGCAGCTTCACGAATGCTTCACATTGATACCTCACTCGACCCCATCAGACCATTAGGGGCCTACCTAGACCCCAAAACGCCTATTTCCATACCCTTTTCCCACAATTCCCTGTCTGCGCATGAGCAGAATGTTGAACACGAACGACACGCTAGTCCAGGCGGGTGCTCCCTCATGAGAGCTTCAAAATAAGACCTCACACGACACCATAGGATCATTAGGGGCTCACCTAGACCTCAAAATGTCTATTTCCATACCCTTTTCCCACAATTCCTGCTTGCCCATGCGCAGAATGACGTCAGTTCCACGTCACGCCCAACCCCTCGGATGCTCCCTCACGAATGCTTCACATTGATACCTCACTCGATCCAATCGGCCCAATCGTGGCCCACCTAGACCCCAAAACGTCTATTTCCGTATCCTTTCCCCACAATTCCCTGTCTGCGCATGCGCAGAATGTGGACAACGAACGATACACTAGTCCAGGTGGATGCTCCTTCACGAATGCTTTACATTGATACCTCATACGACTCCATCTGACCATTAGGGACTCCCCTAGATCCCAAACCGTCTATTCCATACCCTTGGTCTACCGCGCATGCGCAGAATGACCATATTCCAACCCCACACCCAGCCCATCGGATGCCTCCCCACATATGCTTCACATTGATACCTCACTCGACTCCATCGGACCACTAGTGACCCACCTAGACCCCAAAACGTCTATTTCCACACCCTTGGTCTACCGAGCATGCGCAGAATGACGATATTTCAACCCCACACCCACTCCATCAGACGCCCCTTCACGAGTGCTTCACATTGATACCTCATACGACCCAATCGGTACACTAGGGACCCCTCTCGCCCCTGAAGATTGCCGGAGAATGCCGGAGAACTTGGGACTACTTTCTGTCCGCGAAGGTAGACCGCATCACCACCAGACCGCATCACCGCGGAGGAATACATACGCTTCATTCACGCAGACCGGACGTGACGTCACACTTGCGCAGAACACCGCCACAAAACCGCCACAAAATATCATACCTGCGCACAACACTCCTGCGCACACCACTTTCTCGCGCATGCACACTGACGAGCCACTGCGTCGAACGGTCCTTTGGTTACTACTGGCGGTTTACCCGTAAAAAAAAATCCCAGTTTCATTCCCGCGACAAATTCAAGCTTCCCCATGCATTGTAATATCTATCCTGCAACACTGCATAACAAACGAGAAACAGCCTGCTAATTGTTTATCCGTTTAATAGCCCGAACTGGACGTGTCTCTCGCGATTGGCGTCACCATGGTGACTGTGCTATTTTGGCTCAGTTAGTTTGGCCTGAAGATGTAATTTCAAAGACGTCGTTGGCCATCGAAATACGAATTGATAGATATTCCGTGTCATGTTTTTATGACTAATTCACACAATACGATGACCCAGAACAATATGGATTTGTAAAGTCGTTCACCGACCTCATTGCTGTGCCCGCATTTAAAATTACTGTGCGAATTGTTTACGTTGTTGCCGCAAGACATCTTCTTAAGCCAAGTAGAGAGCTTGTGATCTAGTTGACTTGGCTGTTGAAGATGGCAGCAAGAGTGAAGATCACAACATACTGAACATTTTATTCTCTTGCAAAACATATAAAAGATTTATGGGAAAAAGAGGATCCCATATCTCGAACATGGGATGTAAATTCACACTCGAGAGAAGAAAGATACATTCCAACCGAGCCGCTGAGGCGAGTTTGGGACGTATTTTCCTTCTCGAGAGTTTTCATCCCTTGATCAAGTTAATATGGGATTTTTTCCTCCCATATAATTTAAATCATTACGTTAATCACTATTTTAGTCAAAATATCAACGACACTCTGAGAGAAACGCGGCTTGGTCGCACACGTGAATGATACCAGCACGTTAGTAGTAGTGTAAACCCCAATCGAGCCTTATTGACCTCAAAAATTTGCATATTGGAGGAGGTCACGGGGAGGTCACAGAGGTCAAGTGCACTATAGTTCCGGCAGAATGACCAAAAAGCTACCTCCAACACAGGAGAGTTCCAATTGTTGCAGGGAATGTATTCCTCCGCGGTGATGCGGTCTGGCGGTGATGCGGTCGCGGGAAAAAACTTCCGCGGAGAAAAAGTAGTCCCTAGACTTCAAATACGCTGCATGGTCCGATGGGGTCGAGTGAGGTATCAAAGTGAAGCATTCGTGAAGGGGCATCTAATGGACTGGGTGTGGGGTTGAAATATCGGCATTCTGCGCATGCGCGGTGGCCAAAGGGTATGGAAATAGACGTTTTGGAGCTAGGGGAGCCCCTAATGGGCCGATGGGGTCGAGTGAGGTATCAATGTGAAGCCTATGTGAGGAGGCATCTGATGGGCTGGGTGTGGGGTTGAAATATCGGCATTCTGCGCATGCGCGGTGGCCAAAGGGTATGAAAATAGACGTTTTGGAGCTAGGGGAGCAACTAATGGTCCAATGGGGTCGAGTGAGGTATCAAAGTGAAGCCTATGTGAGGGGGCATCTGATGGGCTGGGTGTGGGATTGAAATATCGGCATTCTGCGCATGCGCGGTGGCCAAAGGGTATGGAAATAGACGTTTTGGGATCGAGGGGAGTCACTAATGAGCCGATGGAGTTGAGTGAGGTATCAATGTGAAGCCTATGTGAGGGGACATCTGACTGGCCTAGCGGCTCGGCCGTTGTCACCATTCTGCGCATGCGCGGTGGCCAAAGGGTATGGAAATAGACGTTTTGGGATCGAGGGGAGCCTCTAATGGGTCGATGGAGTTGTATGAGGTATCCATGTGAAGCCTAGGTGAGGGGGCATCTGACTGGACTAGCGGCTCGGGCGTTGTCACCATTCTGCGCATGCGCAGACAGGGAATTGTGGGAAAAGGGTATGGAAATAGACGTTTTGGCATCTAGGGGAGCCCCTAATGGGCCGATGGAGTCATATGAGGTATCCATGTGAAGCCTATGTGAAGGGGCATCCAGTCATGGGTGGAGGCATGTAAAACTCTCTCCAGAAAAAAGCGGAAAACGGACTTTACCCCTAAACTAGGGGAAACCCCCTATCACCTCTAGCCAAAGGGCTAATATCGGTGCCCGGGCGTATTGGGACCTGCCTATCAAGTCAATGGGGTGATGTGAATAACAACAAGTTCAGCAATGTTCATACAGTTTATTATCCCCAATGTTGCATCATACCCAGGCTGGGGAAGCCGCCCTGGGTATGTTTAGTATGTTCACAGCAAAACAAATTGAAATATCAAACACCATGTTTTATTATTTAACGCACCGTCACATTAGGTACAAGTGTTTATTGAGCTCAAGTCAATGATCAGCATGTAGACATAGAGAGTATGTACGACATGTTATGGTATTCATCAGTGCACGAGTGACGCATTCAACCGATGGCGGTGGTGGATCAGCTTGGTAAGGAAAAACGTAACATTGGTCACCCTCTTCACTGTCCACCTGGTGTTGGGTCGTTGTTGTTGGGCCCATCCCAAGACATCCAATTGTTCCACTTGGTCCAGCATCATCTCTAGTGACCTCCGGTTAATGATGGTAAACGGTTGGTCGTACACTGGGTTGAAGGCACTGGAATAGAAATAGCGCAATTCACCCGTCATCTTATGGCATAAGTTGTACCCAAATGCTACATTTAATGTGAAGGCCGTAGGTTGGTCATTGAAGATGGTTTCCACGTAGCTGCGTAGACGGGTGAGGTTGGTCAGTGGGAAATTGTAGATATCTTGAATAGGGCGATGACGGTGGAAACAGTGCCGTGTCATGGACCAATGGCGCCGAGAGATGTCACTCTCTGGATGATCTTCGGGTAAGAGATCGCTAGGAACATTTATGGGCTCGTCCAGAAAATGTTCGATGTATGACGTATGACTCGAAACCGTAACGGTGGGGTCCGGCTGGAAATCCAGGCTCTTCCCAACTGTGGGTATAGGCGGGCTCTCCGTCATCGCATCACCAGTGGCGTTCGTCTCCCCGGGCTTATCTTCACTGGGTCTGACCTTCCGCGGCTCCTCTTCAGTAGGAAGTTGTCGCCAAAACCGTAGAGACGGGACATGAATCAAACGCTGATGCCGTCTTAACTGACTGCGTCGTTTGAAGAGTTGACCACAATCCTTACATTGTTCCGTCGCGCCCTCGTGGAATGAGCGTTCGTCGCGCAGTAAATGATCCTCCCGATTAAATGACCGTGCGCAGGTTATACAAGTATACCGTGCATCGTTGTGGGTGGAGGCCTCGTGGCGTCGTAAATTATCTAGACGAGTAAACTGCTTCTGGCAAGTTATACAAGTGAACATCTTGGTGGTTGACAGAGTGTCTGATGAAACGGCAAGGTCGCTTCCCTTTTATAGCACGCTAGCTGGTGATCTATTTTTAGCACACTCTAACCCAAGTCGAGGGCCGAGCCGTGACATCTTCGGTCACCTCCGTGATACCCGAATAGACACGAAGGTGAACGACATTGTGGAAAAACCCCACAGACAGGTTAGGACATGCATTCCTATGATGTTCACAGGTTACGCCCATTCACGTAAGGGCCGTCACAGGGCAAGCGAGTATAATAAGTGCCACGCACGGTATATAAAACCTTACCCAACAGGTACACTATAAAGCCACCTCTCTCACCGTTCGCTTTTCATTCCCCCCATGGCAGCGAGCGGAACAGAGCTTGCGTTATTCCAACTGACGTCCGACGTCTACCTCATCGTCAATGACGATCACCTGGAGCTGGTCCAAGACGCACCGCGGAAGGTGAAGATTTTGTTATCGCTATCAGGCTGGACTCTATTGACACGATTGTTACAGGGAAAAGACCCCGAAAGGGATTTCATGCACGTGGAAGTCGGCGTGCACATACGCACTGCTGGAGAGGATTCCCTTTTTCCCCGGTTGGAACAGATTGGAGGTCCCTATATCACACTCTCTCCACCCTTATGGATGGCACTGAAAGATGTACTCCCCGAGGTGGATGACTTACTACACCCCGAGGTGAAAGAAGGGACTGTGGCTACCCGGAGGCTTACACCTGGCTGCACCCTATTGTTGTATCCCAAACGAGTGGACCTCATCGATAGCGGACTTAGGTGTTGGTGTACCACTGAACCCAAAGCGCACGTCTCTTTGTCACCGGAAGGATGGACTACCTTGAAACGGGTGTTGTTGGGTGACCTGCACGGTGATAGCATTCACCTGTGTGACGACGTCTACATTTTCTGCTGTCCCTATTTTGCTCGACTCCTCTGTCTGAAGCGAGGTGGTTTTACCCTGGACCCCGATCTATGGACGGCTTTGGAACAAGTAGTCTCCATTGTCGATAAGGTACTATCTCTATAGGAGCCACATAACCAATCAGAATAGTACGTATCACGGACTACACCCGTAGAGCTACATCTAGGCGCGCATGTGTGACATGGTCTATAAAGCACGTCCCTCTGGATCCCACACCTTCATTTCTACGGTTGCAGAGCCATGACGGAGATCCAGCCCTATGCGACTCGCATTTTACAGCATGCCACCGTGGTGAAGTCACTCACGGGTTACCGAGCAGTGGTCGAGCGACGACAACGAGGGGCGACGCCAGATCCTGAACGAGTTCACAGAAGCGGTCCTCGACAGAGTGCACTCGATGGAGAGGTGTGCCATCACTCACCACTACTGGACTATGACAGCCATCCTTCATGCTCGGGCTATGGACCAGGAGCGCTCACGCCGGAACCAGCCACGGCTGGTTGGCCTAGTCATGGTCTGTGCCCTATTGACCCTGGCGCTGTGGTATTGACAGTGGGACCTGACTATAAATACGAGGGTCAGACAGAGTGTGTGTCATTCACCGATCGTCACTGGGTCAAGCATGTCACCAGTCCTACGAGCCATCCTTCCCCTTACATCCGGGTGGGGTTACACGTCTATGAAGATAAAGTCACCCTCGTGGAAGACCGTGGAGATGTTTGCTGGTCGCGCGCTGAGACCGTATCGAATACGGTTACGCTACAACGTGACGGCTGGACCAAATTTAAACGGGTGCTGAGCGGCGAGCTCGACGGACACCTCATCCACATAGACAATGCCATCTACGTACACCGTGGACCCTTCTTCCCACGCCTGGGCCGCTACCAAGACCCTACGCAAGGCTTCACCCTAGACCCCGATCTGTGGACAGCCTTCGAGAAAGTGGTGCCCATCGTGGACCAGCTGTTTACACCGGACGAGCGGTCATCAGACGGGTTGGAGTCGGCTCGTGCCCTGAGAGAAGCGGCGGCAGAACCCAATGAACAAATGTCTAGCCATGAACCAGACGACGATGCCATTGATTACCCGGCTAGACTTTGACCAGCTGATCCTTTGATCTCACGGGGTTCTCCCTATAAATACTAGAGACAGTCAGATCTGGTACCATTCACGTACTGACCATGACGGAGCATATAATACGGGCGTATCTCAGCTTGACCCCCGAGG
Organism: Hanleya hanleyi; assembly: GCA_036873755.1. Lineage (NCBI taxonomy): Eukaryota > Metazoa > Mollusca > Polyplacophora > Lepidopleurida > Hanleyidae > Hanleya > Hanleya hanleyi. The sequence continues at coordinate 18,705 of JAVTVY010044824.1, forward strand.
TTTTCCTGCACGTGTATGCGGATAAGGTCGATATCATGGAGGAGTTGGGAGACATCTGTGATGCGGACCCTACACAACCGTGCCCGGCCCACATTCGTCTGTCCCGAGAGGGCTGGACCAAATTCAAACGCGCGTTGTCTGGTGAACTGGACGGCGACCTCATCCACTTGTGTCACGATGTGTACATCCGACGCGGCCCTTTCTTTGCTCAATTGGCTCGGCTAGATGGAGGTACAGCGCATTTTACCCTTCACCCTGATCTATGGTCTGCATTGGAAGATGCCGTAGTAGATGTGGATCAAGTGCTTATCAAGCGGTCATCAGACGAGTTGGACTGGTCATTTACCATGGACACAGTGGAAGCCAACGAAGAAAATCAGAAAGAAACTCCGGCCCAAGATATACCCGTTATAAATAAACGATAGAGCCAGGGTCCATCATCATTTGTCACCCTGAGGCGCTGGGAGAAGGTGTTGGATAACTTATACTACAGTCCCGACAGTCCGGCGGCCTATAGTGCATTGTCGGCTCTCTATCGAGCGGCCAAACCCCAGGGGATACAACGTGCCCAAGTCCGAGATTGGTTAAGAAAACAAGACACCTATACCTTATATCGATCTGTCCGTCGCCATTTTCTACGGAACCGGGTCATCGCGGGAGGAATAGATGCCCAGTGGCAAGCGGATTTGGTCGATATGAGCGCCTTTGCCAAACACAACGATGGGAATCGATATATCTTGACGTGCATCGATATTCTATCCAAGTATGCGTGGGTGGTACCCATCCGGACGAAAACGGGGGCGAATCTCATAGCGGCGTTCAAAGACATATTCAAGACCGGGCGCAAACCTTTGTATTTGCAAACCGACGAAGGCACGGAATTCCTCAACAGACCGTTCCAACAGTTTCTGAAAGCCCAGAAGGTGCTTTTCTTCCATACGTACAACGAGACCAAGGCTTCCGTGGTGGAAAGGTTCAACCGGACATTCAAAGGCCGCATGTATAAATATTTCACCTATAAGAATACAAGGCGGTACATCGATGTTTTCCCGAAACTTGTGAGTGGTTACAATCGAGCCTATCATCGGAGTATAGAGAGCCCCCATTACCGTGACCCAACGCAATGAAGCCCAAGTCCGGCGTGTCTTGTACCC
>JAVTVY010044825.1:0-21958 GCA_036873755.1 Hanleya hanleyi
TTTATTATGCTAATGAGAATTAGTGATGTAGACCTGCAGCAATTCAGTGATTCTACATTCCCTCATCATTTAGAGTCGAGGTGTGTGTGTATGTGTGTGTGTGTGTTTGGGGTTACAGGGGTATGGGTGATAATAGGCTAATTCACCAATCTATTGTCAGTTTGAAGGGTTATGACCTCTGACCATGTTCATCTAAAATATACACGTCTTCTTTAAATCACATGGATAACACACCTGTATAGATTTAAGATGTTTGCTTAAAGTGATCGTAAACCCTAAACTATTTATTGTAATTTTTGACGATTTTATTACACGGATTAAGCTGCAAATAAAGCATGGTATTCTAGGGTGGTCTGTTGCAATCATATCTAGGTCCAGTGACGTCACACTGCCTTGATACATATATTTCAAACTTTGTGTGCACTTGTCTAACTTGTTTGGGCTGTATCTCAAGTCAAAATTCACTAAGATTTCTTGATTCGTCAAAGGTACACTGTCCATGTGATGCTAACAAAGCCCATTGGTTTATGTCATGTATGTTTTGGAGATTCTTAGAGACATTGACTGTGAATTATGCAAATCAGACCCTTGTGCATGTTGGGGCATATTTGTCCCTGGGAACAACTTTCTCTCAGTCTTCTTACTGAATGTACCAAATACATATCTGTGATACATCAAGGAGCCTGTTTTGTTCTTTCTACTCAAATACTGAGACTAATTGCTTCACCAGGAATACTACGTACACCAGAAAAAATTAGCTCGAAAATCAGATTTATTGCTTAAAATACATGTATGAATGATGTCATTGATCATATATAAAGTTATTGCACGTGATTTGTTACTACTGTGTATGGTTTGAGAATATTAAATATGTAGGAAATATATGAGCTCACGGTTCAGAAACATGAACTACATGTATTGTCCTTGTTTGTTTGTAGGGCCACCCTCCTCCCTCCAAAGCACAACTACTTGATCAAGCTTCCTTTCTTGGTAAACTCTCTACTAGAGCCAGAACGTAAGTTGGATGCTTGCATTCAATGCTGTCAATATACATGTAGCTAGCCTAGTACAGCAGGCACCTTAGAGGATTTCACTGGGCAATACGTCTCCAATACGTCTCCAATATGTCTCCAATACGTCTCCAATACGTCTCCAATAAGGAATCTTCATATAGATCTTGCCTTGCAAAAAAACAAAACAACGAAGCCGATTGGTCTTGCAATGTTCAATCAGTTGCAAAATTCAATCAAGAAGTCATTATAAGTTTTTTTTCATCACTACAGTGCAGCTAGAAATTTTTTATTAAAATTCAATATTGCATTGTCTTATGGCATAAAACAATACAAAATGTATTGAGAATGTGTGTATATCGCAAAATTTCTCACTTACAATAAAACAGCAAGAACTGAATACATGTCATTTGAATAAAAAATACGATACGATACGATATGATACAAATTTTATTACGATCAAAGTAAACGTACAGTGATCAAGGGGAAGTAACTCCCAACATAAACAAAAACGCTGATTTCAGCAATTATAAACACAGACAATGATAGGATTGACAATTTCAATAAAACCCAGTTATACATACAGTACAAATTTTTTGAGGGTGTGAAAAGCTATAGTTTATGCTTGGTACAATATTTATTTGTATGAAATCACACCATACCACAACTGTCTACAAAACTAACACTTGCCATGGTGCATGTTAAAATGTTTGAATCCCTGTGCCCACGAGTTCAGTCATCTCAGTTATGTGATATCCATCCACATGGAAGGCACAAGCCAGGAGTTTATTTTGTCCCAAAGTATAACTCATCCTGTCCTATTGCATACATACATGTAGCTGAAATACTTTTATTTCCAAATTAAAGAAATAATGATGTTTCTGTTTTCTCAGTCTATTTTCCCATGTCTTGGCAGTAGATCTTGGAAGTTATAGCTAGTTAGAAAATTTTTGAATTAGAGCATATATCCTGAAAAGTGCTCAACAATTATCCATCGTAAAATGAAAGATGTGTGTGTTCGCCTTTCCTTTTTGTTTGCCCTTCGCACACTTTCGGTTTCCAGGAGCTTTGACCTCATTTTAAAAACAGATGTGCAGTTCTAAAATGTCACAATACAGAGAACACTTGGGTTACAAAATTCCTCATGCCATTCTTGAACTTCATCATTTTGTATGGATGCCCTGAGACAGCAGCCTTGACATTTCTTCAAAAACGGGTGTTCATGGGAACGGTTCAAAACTTGTTTATCTCGGAAAAGTGAATACATTGTATATAACTTAATTGGAGAAATAATACACATAATTATTTCAGATCCTTCTCATCATCCTTGCCTCGAGCCATGACCCCTGGGGTAAGGTCAAGGCCAGACTCTGCCCTGGGTGTAATACCATCTTTTCTGATGGAGGGAGAACAGGAGCCTCATCAAGATAAACTTATAAACCTGGTCAGTTTTAGTCTTATGTGCTTTATAGAATATAGGTAATGAGAGGTTGGCTTTAAAAGTTGAGTGTTACTATATATTGTATGGTGACATTTCCACTTTTGACGAAGGGCAACCGAGAAAAGTGTGTGGCTTACTCTTTTGTCACAGTTTACAGTACTTTAAAATAATCCTGGATATTCCATTGTATCTCTCTGAAATTTAAAATTTGAAGAAAAATTAAAACTAAAATAATAAAGCGACTTATTAAAAATGTTCATATTCCTGATGTGCCTGATGGCTAGTTCCAGTAGAAGCCTATTGCCTCAAACCCAGTCTTCATATGTTATCTGGTATATTGTGTTTCAGACGGAGAAATTATTCAGCGCCCATATTGGGAAATACTTGAGAAAGGACTCCAAGATCAAAGTGGCCAATGTTGCTAAAGAATACATCAGTTGTCAGGTACTTACTTGTATGCAAGCAGTTTTCAAATTTAGATTGCAATTAATTTTGTCATTGAAATCCATCTTCTTGAGACAAGTTAAATCCATCCCCAAAGCTGTAGTCATTTACACCGTATCATATTTTCTGCTTATGCCCCCCCAGGCAAAAAACAAGTGTCAATGCTGTGTATACTCAAAATACCATAACAACATTTTCTGGGGTCCGTTTCCATTGTTTAGAACCAGAGCAATCTTAACTGGTCCTTTCTATCTTCAAGAATTCTGATTGGTTTGCTGTCTGACAGATGCCATATGTCTATGAACCACACCATAGCTGATTTAACAGTCCAGATGTCAGATTTACTGAAATAATAGCTTATTTTGATTGTTTAGATGCAGCAAGCCAGACAATTGTGTCACATGATCTGGAGTCTGAGGGGTGCCTCTGATCCGGCAGAATACATCCCACTGTGAGTATATACATTCCCACATGATCTCGCACAGAATACATCCCACTGTGAGTATAAACATTCCCACATGATCTCACACAGAATACATCCCACTGTGAGTATATATATTCCCACATGATCTCACACAGAATACATCCCACTGTGAGTATATACATTCCCACATGATCTCACACAGAATACATCCCACTGTGAGTATATACATTCCCACATGATCTCACACAGAATACATCCCACTGTGAGTATATACATTCCCACATGACCTCACACAGAATACATCCCACTGTGAGTATCTACATTCCCACATGATCTCACACAGAATACATTCCACTGTGAGTATATACATTCCCACCTGATCTCACACAGAATACAGCCCACTGTGAGTATATACATTCCCACATGATCTCACACAGAATACATCCCACTGTGATTATATAGATTCCCACATGATCTCACACAGACCATCTGTGGTATATACATTCCACATGATCTGCAGAATGTAAACCCACTCCCATGTGAATTCTCCTCCATTCCCCATAGTCTAACAGGGCCATCCCACTTTGAGGATATACATTCCCACATGATCTCATGCAGAATACATCCCACTGTGAGTATATACATTCCCACATGATCTCACACAGAATACATCCCACTGTGAGTATACATTCCCACATGATCTCACAGAATACATCCCACTGTGAGTATATACATTCCCACATGATCTCACACAGAATACATCCCACTGTGAGTATATTGTCCCACATGATCTCACACAGAATACATCCCACTGTGAGTATATACATTCCCACATGATCTCACACAGAATACATCCCACTGTGAGTATATACATTCCCACATGATCTCGCACAGAATACATCCCACTTTGAGGATATACATTCCCACATGATCTCACGCAGAATACATCCCACTGTGACTGTATACATTCCCACATGATCTCACACAGAATACATCCCACTGTGAGTATATACATTCCCACATGATCTCACACAGAATACATCCCACTGTGATTATATACATTCCCACATGATCTGACACAGAATACATCCCACTGTGAGTATATACATTCCCACATGATCTCACACAGAATACATCCCACTGTGAGTATATTGTCCCACATGATCTCACACAGAATACATCCCACTGTGAGTATATACATTCCCACATGATTTCACATAGAATACATCCCACTTTGAGTATATATACATTCCCACATGATCTCACACAAAACTCATATCCTTAGGGTACTGGGATATTCTGTCCCATATACACTGATGCAGGCTAATAGTAATCTGATATTTTACTACAATTTTTACTCTCAAGAAAACCTCAATTGAGATCAGTCTTCTTTCTCTTGAGGATGTCCGCTTGTGATATTGGAGCTATCCGTTATTTATTGTGGTTTTGCCTAGTAGCTAATCTCCCTTGCATACACAAATACACAGAGATTCTTTTTTGAACTCCATTAGCTGAAAATTGTACCCAACATGCACTGAATTTGATACATTTTGAAAGAGATTTCACTTCCTTCAATTAGTGAAAATATAACGAAAATCTATAAATTACTATGATTTTTTCATATGTTCACAGATCATGTCTCATGCATAATGAAATTTATTTACCTTTCATGTTGTCCAGAGTTAAAACATACACACCACCGTATGTTTTTTTCTTGTTTTTTTTTCTCCTATTATACAATTGCGAATGTGAAAATATACATTATTGGAGAAGTGAGTTACTTTGATTCACCACCAGCGGACATCCTGAAGTGGGAATTTTTATCTCAAGAGTGTAATACAGGCTCTGCTACCTTAATTACTACCTCTATTCTGACATTAGACATACCACTGTGACCATTTACTCCATTTGCTCTGCCGAACCCTCGGTGGCCGAGTGGCCGAAGGCGCATCGCTGGTGATCGCTAGCCTCACACCTCTGAGATATCATGAGTTCAAGGCTCGCTAGTGCATGTGTGAAGCTTGCCAGTTACTTGCCGAAAGGCGGTGGTTCTCTCCTGGTACTCAGGCTTCCTCCACCATTCAAACTGGCTGTCACCATATGAGTGAAATAACCTTGAGTGTGACATTAAACAAAATTTCCACCTCCCCCCTCCATTTGTTCTGAATATCCAATTTATAACAGATAGTTTTTTTTGGCAGGAATGACCCAGCTTCTGATGACGAGTATGAACTATTCCAGCTGTTAGAGAGGTTTTACCTGGCTGTCCAGGAGTTGGCTTACCCTGTTCCTAATGGATTCCAGACATACTTCACAGTGTTGGGATTTCGGTCACTGGATCTGAGGTATTATTCTCCAAATGTAATGACATGTCCAAGTGTGAATGAGAAATTATTGAAATGATTCAAGCATATCTTAATGAAACCATGTGGTAAACCATCAGCTACTGACAGTGCATTCCAATTTTAAGTAAGGGAGCTTCTTGAAATTGGGGCATACTAGTAACTGGCATAAGGCATTTCAAACAGAGTGGCATGGTGCCCCGTGTTGGAACTCCTAGGAACTCCATGCCATACTGTTTGGAACTCAGCAGACAAAGGATGGCTTATGCCATAACATGCAGCAACATGGGGGGAATGACCTAACTGGAACTCTAATCCATCCAGATCAGAACACCAAACTGGGCATAGTGTATCCCATTTGAATAACCGGCATATGCCATCCCTACCAGGGAACTCAGTTCCCAATTTCCCATTTGTTTGTGAATCAACAGCCACTTTTAATTTGTTAATGCCCTAATCAGCGAAGATTTTTCTGAGTATTATGGGATTAAACCCACTGTATCAGTGGCTGTTATGTAACCACTCACCGCTGATATTTGTTCGATACCTCATCAGACTTCTGGATGCCTGCGGTGAGACCGGGTTGAACTCGATTGGTTAGGCAACTACCACCCCTGAGTTAGTGTTCAACCTGTAGTTCCACTCCAGGCAAATTCCTGTTGTGAATCAGATTATTTTAGTTTGTATATGTTACATTGTAGCATGTTCTTACAGGATGTGGATCATGGAGTGTTACATCTGACAAGAGAGTTTGTCAGATATCTCCTCGTAATTATCACCTCACTCCATAACCCCATTTATTCTGAAAGATTAACATATGAGCAGCCACTATCTTCGGGTATGGTTCTCCATCATCTATGACCCTGAGATATGGCCATGTTATATTGTAGCATGTTCCTACAGTATGTGGACCGAGGCGTGTTACATCTGACAGGAGAGTTTGTCGCCCAGGCCATGGAAGGTGAGACTTGTATTATACTGATTATGACATCCGATATATTATAGACATCTAAAACAAATGCTGAAACAGGAGGAAAAACTAGCAGTCTTTGTTTAAACACCCTGACTCCTAAATGACATGAATGAGAGTGAAAATGCCTTAGATTGGACCTATCTTGACTGGTATTGACAGGTGTAATGACAGGCATTGAGTTCCAAGCTACAACTGATTATTATGAAAGCACAGTCACAAACCTCAGCCAGTATACCATGTATACCCACAAGAATGAATCCCATATCTCCTAAACTAAGCATCACGTCACCCCATAGCACCATTTATTCTGAAAGTTTACATCCTAACGTATGAGCTCTCATACCCTCCAGTACATGTATGGTTCTCTTGTCACCTATGACCGCCTCCTTCAGTCTAAAGCATTCCCTCAAGCACCCTATAATCTTTTCAAAGAAAATTTATATCTGATACATGTATGTTTGAGATGTGGCCCTTAATCCCCGCCCTTTCTCATTATGCCCCCCCCCCCCTCTAACTAGAGGGGGGACATATAGCGATCGCTTTGTCCGTCCGTCCGTCTGTCCATCCGTCTATCCGTCTGTCCATCCGAATTTCTTGTCCGCGCAATATCTCGGTTAATATTTGATGGACAGGATTGAAACTTGCATGGAATGTGCCCAGTGCCTCGTAGTTGTGCAGCGTAGAGTTTTTTCCGAGTTCCGGTATAATTTTCAAGAGTTATGGCCCTTTTTCTGAAATCTCTGTGAATTGGACTTGTCGGGCATGTCGGGGCTGGATCTTGGTTAATATTGTATGGACAAGTATGAAATTTGCACGATATGTGGTCAGTGCCCCACAGTTGTACAGCGTAAAGTTTCTTCACGTTTCGCTTATATTTTCAAGAGTTATGGCCCTTTGTTCTTGAAATATCCATGAATGGGGTTCACCAGCTGGACGTCACAAAGGCAACGTCATAATGTAACGACGTTATAATTGTTCGTTTATGACGTCACGTCTTCTTTACCTGTTGGAGCACTAGCGCCGCCTAAGTGTGGCTGGCGATCCCCATTGGGACTTGTCCGGGCTGGATCTCGGGTTAATATTATATGGACAATTATGAAATTTGCAGGATATGTGGTCAGTGCCCTATAGTTGTGCAGCGTGAAGTTTTTCCACGTTTCGCTTATATTTTCAAGAGTTATGGCCCTTTTTTCTTCAAATCTTTGTGAATTGGGACTTGTAGGGCTGGATCTCAGTTAATATTGTATGGACAAGTATGAGATTTGCATGATATGTGGTCAGTGACCCGTAGGTGTGCAGCATGAATTTTCTCTGCTTGCGGTTATGTTTTCAAGAGTTATGGCCCTTTGTTTATCAAATCTAAGTGAATGGGATATATTTCTTTGTCCAGGCTGGATCTCGATCCATAACCGATTTGAACCAGGAAAATGCATGGCTATATTATATGTTATTCTACATTCCAAAGCAGACAATATAGGTTCTGAAGCATGAAATTGCCCCAAAAAAGAGTGAATTGGGTGCAAAATTCAAAGTTCACTGATCGCTTCGTATTTTCACCACAATATCTATGCTCCCAAGGAATGTAGGTCTAATAACCAGGTCACATTTTCGGATTTGGCGAAGCCCTGGCGACCATCTTGCATCGAAACATCGTATTATCACTTGTTGGTTGATACTTGGAATATGTATTATGTGAGGCATGGCAAAAAAAAGTGACTGAAACAGAATTTTTATAATTATCCAAATTAGGCCACCAACCAATAAAGAACAGAACAATGGCGGGGCAGTGTCGGATTAAAGCGGAAGGGGGAGCATACAATTGAGCAATCTCTGATTGCTTCCTTCCTGTGTTTTAATTCTTAGTAGACAAAAGATATGCCCTGGCAGACCAACAGGTGCATTAATATTGCCACATGACTTCCGGTGTAAATTTGTGGTTTGTAATCTTGACTCCTGCCTATAGCTACAACATCGGGCAGATATTTCACCATTGATAAATGATGCATATATGGTAAATATGCATTAAATTGTCTCACTGTTCCAAGAAAGGACTATTATGCTTCAATACAATGATGATAATTTTGGCAACTTCAAGTCAAAAATAGTCAAGTTATAGTCTCCATACTCTATCCATAGGAAGGAGTGGGAAAGTACAAACCACAAATATAACCTGGGAGTCACGCGTCCTTGCATCTGTCAGTCTGCCAGGACAGATCTTTCTCTAAGAATTAGAGTGAAAAAAGCAGATTCACCTTACACAGGGTTAGATGGGGCCTTGTATGACCTTCACATTAGGCATGTTAGACCGAAGCTCATTGAATTTGCCTGCTGAGCTCGGCATATGCTGCTATCTCAATGATACTTTATCTTTGTCACTTGTTATTAATATCAACCAAAAACACCATATTGGATTCCATTTTGTCATGAAAGCAATGGTGATTTACTGTTTGGATTTTCAAGAATTTCGCTATATAATTGTGTTTGTTCTCAGATTTGCCCGATGAAGAAGAGAATGTGAAAATAAAGTTACAGATTATCTCCAGACTAGCTATGGTATGTATGTATTAGGAATACACATCTTGATGTTTCCATCAGCATTTCAGAGTGAGCTGTCAGAAGGAGGCTCAGTTCAGAGTCCTGGTGATTGGGAGCGCAAGCTGCAATTGACCAGGTTAGGGGAATCCCTCGCTCTAAAATAGAGGTAAAAAGGGTCGTTTTCGCTCAATAATCAGTTCACATAATGAATTCAGTAAAATCCTCTTGAGGCACATACAGACATAATATCTATCCGCATTAAATGGTAGTAAAAAAAGTAAATAGTCATCTATCTAATTTGCATAATAATAGGCCAAACATCATTCTTGCTGTTTAAACAACATTCGCTGGTTCCTATGGTACATTAATTTTATGACATGGGACAATAGATAAATCAATGCGCCTGAAATTTTGATGCATTGGTTAAGAAGGAATCAAAAGTTATTGAGCAAAAACAACCTTTTTTACCTCAAATTTAGAGAGCGGGATCGCCCTAACCTGTTAACATTGGATCTGTTTTGTTGATCATGGCCAGAAAATCCAGCATGACCAACCACTTGTCTTGAATAGAATGATGATGGAATATCAGGATATGTGTCCCTTGACAATTCGTGGGACTATGGAAGTGAAGCCTTTTCCACCCATGTGGCATTAAAATTAGAAAAAACATTTTTTTTTTTTACAAATTTGATATGTGGATACTTTTCACATATTAGCTTGCCTGGGGTTAATTTGAAATTTCGATACCAGACAATAAAATTAAAAAGACTAACAGATTGATTTCGAATTTGGTATATGGGTACCCAACAACAAAATATTACCACCTGGACCCAAGTTGAAGTTTCATATGTAATAATCACCTTAGGTCGGGAGGTATTTGGTTATATCAATATATTAGGACTATAATTTCAGCCTCTTGCAGAGGAATGTTTCCAGAAGTGGGATCACCCTATTGCCTCCAGACATATCGCCATGCAGCAGGTGGCCACACTTCTCAAAGATAGTAAGTCTTATATGTAACTACATGTATCTCTCCCCTCCACCCCACCCAATTCTCTCTGACACCATGACAGGAATAGTTTATAACAATTTCATCACTAGTGGTGTAATTCCCACATGGCTAATGATAATGACATAGAAATACCTCCTCCATAATACCTTGCATGATGGACAGGTTTCGGTGAGTTGTCGTAATTCAGCCCAGAAAAGGACAGAAATGTAAATACTTTATCTCGAGACATACCTACTGTAAAAATGGTAACGAAAGCTAATGTTGATGGGAATGGACACGACTGCGAGAGTGTTTGAAACTGGGGTCTCCGGAACCTTTCCAGTGAGAGCGACTGTTGAGGGTTAAAGGGCGACTCGAGTTATTCCAAGTGCTACCAATGACTTATAGCTGAGGAGAGAGAACAGACAGGAGTTGACTACAGTACAGACCTCGTGACAACACAACTATACCGCGGCAACACTGCGGTAACAGAGCCCGGCAAGGCTTCTAGCTAGACCTCTAAACCTTTTAAGCACGGTCTGTTTCCAACCTGTTTCCGCTTATTTTCCGCACAGCTCTATTTGGATATTTCATATTTCCAGCCTGTTTCCGCACTGTTTCCAGTGCGGAAACCAGCAGAGTGTTACAGTTTCCAACCGGTTTCAATCCTGTTTCCGGCCCAGATTCCGCATAATTTCCGCTGCGGAATCTTGGCGGAAACAGCTTGGAAACTGTAACACGTCCACTATTCCGCACCTCCGGAATCCTGGGTTCCGTTCAGTTTCCGCTTGGCATGCTCCATGGTTTCCGCCCAGTTTCTGTCTTGTTTCTGTCCAGTTTACAATTTGGAAACTTAGTCGGAAAGTAGGCGGAAACTGGTTGGAAACCTTTTAAGGACGGTCTGTTTCCAACCTGTTTCCGCTTATTTTCCGCACAGCTGTATTTGGATTTTTCATATTTCCAGCCAGTTTCCGCGCTGTTTCCAGTGCGGAAACCAGCAGAGTGTTACAGTTTCCAACCGGTTTCAATCCTGTTTCCGGCCCAGATTCCGCATAATTTCCGCTGCGGAATCTTGGCGGAAACAGCTTGGAAAGTGTAACACGTTCACTATTCCGCACCTCCGGAATCCTGGGTTCCGCTCAGTTTCCGCTTGGGGTGCTCCATGGTTTCCGTGCAGTTTCCATCTTGTATCTGTCCAGTTTACAATTTGGAAACTATGCGGAAACTGAGCGGAAACTGGATGGAATCCGGTTGTTTCCACCCAGTTTCCGCCCTGTTTCCGAATTCGGAAACTGGCACATTTCACCCAGTGTAGGTTACCGCGGGACTGCCCAAGATTATATTGTCAGCTGTGAAAAAAGTGCCGACAGCATACCACCCAATGACCGGTCATCGAGTTTTTAACAATGGCTGGCGCTCCATGTGGTCACTGGCTGGTCTCGACAGCATTGACTGGTGATTTACGGGTTTACAAAGGCTAGCGCTCCACGTGGCCGTGCGTGAATACAGGCCAGCTTTGTGGATAAAAACGTCCAGAAGTAAATCAAGATACATTACGGTACTCATTTAAATAAAATAAATGGTAAGTGTTCACGATCACGTGTGCATGTTTATCATTTTCCTAATGTTTGGACGGCCCGGTAATGGAGTGCCGTTAATTACCGCTTTGCGAAATCTGTCGCCTCGAATGGAAATTTCTCAGAAAAGAGAGCGGCGTGAAAACGACATGCCCTTGTGCGTAGGCTACATTCCGTATGTAGGTTGACAGTAGTGCGTGATCGTTGATCACCGCTGTGGTATTTTTCGGCCTTGTTAATAGCTGCCAATCATTCCAAAGTGCTCAACGTGGGGCAAACATTTATATTTTAATGCTAATATTCATTTTTGAGTGTTTCATGTCGAGTCCTGGTGTTCGGTGTCTTGTACATTTCAATTAATTAGCTGCCAATCATTCCGAGAGTCTTGCGGTTCTGTTTAACGCCAATCAAGAAATGTTCACAGTTATGAACGTTAATCTTTCAAATGCGCAATAAATCTGGTTTTGTTTTAATGCTAAACTATCAGTATTACAAGTAAATTATTTCATTAATTATATATGGCATTGTCGCGTACATGTATATTGATCTATTTGATGAAGATTAGCTAAAATCCGCATTTCAACTGATTGCTGATTATGTGTCTGCTAATAAGTCTAATTGACAGGCGAAGTGACAGGCAATGGAAATTATGAAGAAACCTCGAAAGCCTCGAATATTTATAGCTGGGAATTTCTAGTAATATAATGATTGACTCGCGTAAGTGTTAATTGGCCCTGCCGTGCAAAGCCAAATGCTGGTTTGTTGGCGAAACAGACGGACATCCTGTTCAACAAAAAATAACCGAAGAGAAAAGAATTAGGAACGGTTAATCAACTAATTATAAGAGACAATCGAATGATAACAATTGAACAGTCTTTATTGTCGTTTTACTCAGGGCTTGACTTTCCCGTTGATTATTATTTCCGGGGTCGCGCTTGTGGAAACAAGCCGTAAAAATATCCCTACTGTCCGTATATTAAAATTTATTATATGCATGGCTGTAGCTTACAAATATTTATCTTTGAATATCAGTTAATAATTTGTATCAATCTGTATCAAGCCAGCGGAATTTAATATGATCGTTGGTACAACAAATAAAATAAAAACGCACATGTTCATTAAAGATATTTACCACTTTTATTTATGGAGTATCGTTATCCTTCGTTTAGCGGCAGTCATCAGATTTCCCCCCGCAATAAATGTTGAATATACCAGACAGTGCATGTTGCGAAAATCAGTCTATCATACCCACTTGGTCTTTTTCGCTGTTTGTGTAAAGAAATGAGGAGTGGCCTCGTGCTAAATTTGCATATGAATAGTGTCGGTAGCAAGTCTTGGGAATTGTCACTGGGCTCAAACGGAAAATCACAAGAAAAGTTTACTCATTTAGTAAAGATAATATAACTGTATATGGGCGAAAGTGTTCCTCGTGATCGTCGAACGTCGATCGGGATTTCGAGAACCTCCCTAGTGTTAATTTGGATTAATTTGTACTTCCGTGCACGACCAAATGTTCGTCTTTTGTCGAAACAGACGAGCATCCTGTTTAACAGGGAAATAACTGAAGAGAAAAAAATTAAGAATGTTTAATCAACTCATTATAAAAGACAATTGGATGATAAAGTCGTGAAAAATCTTTATTGTGGTTGACTGTTCTGTTGATTTGTATTTCCGGGTCGTGCTTGTTGAAACACAAGCCGGGCCAGAGCCGTAATTAAAATGAAACACAGCACCCCTTCCCCGATCTCTCCGTATGATAGAATTTATTTTATGTGTGGTGTTCATCGTATACTGGTATTTATCTTTGAAACGTGGCAACTTTAACTCACATACATGTAATGTGTAACCGAAAGGCCGGTACTGCAATTGTAATTGCTTTAACGCGTGACTAAAAACTTGCACAGACGGACATTTTATAAATTCCGTTCTTTAACACGTCATATCAAGTTTTGCAGCTAGCAAAATTCTGATGTGATAGTTTGTTCAATAAATAAAGTAAATAAATCCGGCTAGCTGTTGTATTATTCAGAAGGCTCGCGGTATTCACAGCCGATAATATACATACGCATTCCCGCGGTAACATAGAGGCGTTTCCGTGTTCTGTTCCCGTTATCGCGGTACTTCTGAGTGTATGCATAAAGACATGCTGGCTGAATAGCGGCTCGTCAACACGTGCCGTCGACGGGGCGCCTTTTGTTGCCTCGGCCGACTATCGAGGCTTGAATGGATATTATGGAGCTACATTTCGTCTGTACTTACGGCGCATGCAGACATAACGGGGGGTGGTAATTAGTCTAGTGATTAGGCTTAAACTGTACCGCGATAACAGTGCGGCAATTGCCGCTGTATAGTTGTGTTGTCACGAGGTCTGTACTGTATAATGGCACAGTTGAAGTGTTACCACTCGGGCCTATGCCCTTCATTCGACAGTTTTCTTGACAGATAATTCGGCTTTCTCATGCCGGAGTGAGATGGAGACCATATCAACACATGATCAAGTTACAAATTATGGAGAATATGTCCATAATTGGTTCAGTTTTTGCAGGAGTGAATTTTATTTGGGGGAGACAATTTTATGACTGAAATTTTTAATACAAGCTACATATGTGTACTAATGTAATATATTAATTATTTACTTTCAAGGTGATGAGACAAGTGAAAGGAAGAGACGTTCCACATTCAAGGATTTATCACAGTCCCTCAGCCATTGTAAGTACCCATGGCTGTAACAATCACACATTGAAGCAATCATCACAGTCCCTCAGTCATTGTATAATACATGTTTGTGATAATCACATTCAAATATTTATCACAGTCCCTCAGCCATCACATGACTGTAATGATCACATTCAAACATTTATCACAGTCTCTCAGCCATAAATACACATGACTGTGTTAAGTACATTTATCAGTCTCTCAGCCATAAATACACATGACTGTGTTAAGTACATTTATCAGTCTCTCAGCCATAAATACACATGACTGTGTTAAGTACATTCAAACATATCACAGTCTCTCAGCCATGAGACTGACAATTACATCCAAACAATGATAGCAGTCCATCAGCCATATTTACACTGTGACTGTGACAAGTGCATTGAAGCAGTTATCCCAGTTTCTCAGCCATTGCAAGTACACATGACTGTAACAAGTACATTGCAATATTCAACAAAGTCCCTCAGCCATGGTAAATAATACATGGTTGTGAAGATGAACATTCAAAGTCTGATCAGCCATAAAATACACATGACTGTGACAAGTACATTCAAGCAGTTATCCCAGTCTCCCAGCCATATCATCGTAAGTACACATGACTGTGACAAGTACATTCAAGCAGTTATCCCAGTCTCCCAGTCATCATAAGTACATATGACTGTGACAAGTACATTCAAGCAGTTATCCCAGTCTCCCAGCCATCATAAGTACATATGACTGTGACAAGTACATTCAAGCAGTTATCCCAGTCTCCCAGCCATCATAAGTACATATGACTGTGACAAGTACATTCAAGCAGTTATCCCAGTCTCCCAGCCATCATGAGTACATATGACTGTGACAAGTACATTCAAGCAGTTATCCCAGTCTCCCAGCCATCATAAGTACATATGACTGTGACAAGTACATTCAAGCAGTTATCCCGGTCTCCCAGCCATCATAAGTACATATGACTGTGACAAGTACATTCAAGCAGTTATCCCAGTCTCCCAGCCATCATAAGTACACATGACTGTGACAATCATATTTAAACATTTGTCAGCCATCGTAAGTACACATGACTGTGACAAGTACATTCAAGCAGTTATCCCAGTCTCCCAGCCATCGTAAGTACACATGACTGTGACAAGTACATTCAAGCAGTTATCCCAGTCTCCCAGCCATCATAAGTACATATGACTGTGACAAGTACATTCAAGCAGTTATCCCGGTCTCCCAGCCATCATAAGTACATATGACTGTGACAAGTACATTCAAGCAGTTATCCCAGTCTCCCAGCCATCATAAGTACATATGACTGTGACAAGTACATTCAAGCAGTTATCCCAGTCTCCCAGCCATCATAAGTACATATGACTGTGACAAGTACATTCAAGCAGTTATCCCGGTCTCCCAGCCATCATAAGTACATATGACTGTGACAAGTACATTCAAGCAGTTATCCCAGTCTCCCAGCCATCATGAGTACACATGACTGTGACAAGTACATTCAAGCAGTTATCCCAGTCTCCCAGCCATCATAAGTACATATGACTGTGACAATCACATTCAAACATTTGTCACAATCTCTCAGCCATCATTAATACACATGACTGTGACAAGTGCATTCAAACATTTGTCACAGTCCCTCAGTCTCTGCAATTATTTTAAGTAGACACATGGGGCTTTTGATAGGACATCAAATGTGATTAAGTAAAATTTTCAATTAACCAATATGCAATTAATTTGGCCCACTGTAACAATATTTGATCTGTACAGAACTGATTGAAGGATGACTATATCTGATCTCAATCTAACATCCAAATGTATAATCAGCTCTGACTTGTTACAGTGATAACAAATATCAGTTTGAATTCTTCAACTAAAAGCGATTCAACTATGTTGACAACTCTATTGATAGATGGTTAAGTTTTCTTATGATTTATTTCTCACCGACATGTGCAGCTGTAGGACAGGAGGAGAAAGGGGGACATTCTGAGAACAGTATGCATTCCATGTTCCACCCTCTGGATAACCTCTTAGACCTCATCCATGAAAAAGGTAGGTGACTAGACTTGTTCATTATGTGACCTTATCCTTGGAAAAGATAGGTGACTATAGCATTGTCTATATTAAATGTGACTGTATCCATGAAAAGGTTAGGTTACTATACTTGTCCAAAATGTAGGTTGGTTGGTTATTTCAAGTTTAACGTCGCACCTAACCTTATTGGTCTCACGGCGACGATGACCCAAACAAACCCAAAATGTAACCTTATTCATGAAAAATGTAGGTGACTATAGCATTGTCCATAATGTGACTGTATCCATGGAAAAGTTAGGTCTCGACTTGTCCACAAAGTGACCTTATCCATGAAAAGGTTAGGTTACATGTACTAGACTTGTCCATAAGGTAACCTTATCCATGAAAAGGTTAGGTTACTAGACTTGTCCATAAAGTCGCCTTATCCATGAAAAGGTTAGGTTACTAGTCTTGTCCATAATGTGACCTTATCCATGAAAAAGGTAGATGACCAGACATGTCCATAAGTGATCTCATCCAGGAAAATGCTAGGTGCCTAGAACATGTAGAATTGTTCATACACAATCTAATTAAATTTAAATCCTATCTGCTCGGCCCCCATTTGGATATGTTGCTTGCAGGATCTACATGTAGACTTGTCCCTAAAGTTGACCATATCCATAAAGATAGCAACTACATAACCTTGTCCATAAAAAAAGAAAGTGTGACAAATAATATCCATGGCAAAGTGGGTGACAGTGACTGTATCCATGAAAAAAATAACTTTGACTATATTCATGTCAAATTCAAGTAGCATGTGAAATTTTCATTAGATTTAGATATTCTTAGTTTTACTCACCATGGTTAAGTAATAAATACAGTAATGAGTCATTCTGTTTAAAAAGGATATGACTTCTTCATAATTTCTGCCTAGTGCTATAGAATAACGATAGATTGTCTGACTGTTCTACCAAATGCAATGGGTGCCCTGGCTGAGTGATCTTGGGTGCTTCGCTGGTGACTGCGTATGGAAGGCCAAATGTCCAAATAATCAGAAACTCTCAGTTATCGAACCAAAAACCTAAGTTTTTCTAATAGACAGGATAGATAACTTAAGTTATCGTATCGAAAACCTAGGTTTTCCAATTGATGACTTAAGTTTACGGTTGAAAACCTAGGTTATCTATCAGACAACACCGAGTGTCTCTTTCCGTACCTCGAGTTTCTGTTTCTCAATATCGAAAATCACAGTTGTCTCTGGATAACCTAATTTAACGAACCTGAAAACTTAAGTTAATGGTCAAAACCTAGGTTATCTAGCAGACAACCCCAAGATTCCCTTGCAACCATGAGTTTCTCTTTAATGGGGGACTATAGTATTGGGGTCCGTCCGTGTGTCCGTCCGTGCATCCGTGCAACTTTGTTTCCGGACAATAACTTCTGAAAAACTGAACATATTCTTTTCAAATTTAGTTTGTGGGTACCCCGCCTCAAGATCTCGCTTGGGATTGCTTTTCGCACTGATCCGCCTATAGGTGGCGCCACCTGGGGGCAAAGTTAAAATTTCATTTGCGGACAATAACTTTCAAAAAACTGAACGGATTCTTTTCAAATTTGGTGTGTGGGTACCTCGCCTCAAGATCTTGCTTGGGATTGTTTTTCACGCCAATCTGCCTATAGGTGGCACCACCTGGGGACCAAGTTAAAATTTGGCATCCGTCAGATTTAATTTCCGGACAATAAATCCTGAAAAACTGAACAGATTCTTCTTAAATTTTGTATGAGGGTACCTCGCCTCAAGATTTTGCTTGGGCTTCTTTTTCATGCTGAGCTGCCTATAGGTGTCGCCACCTGCGGGCCAAGTTGAAATTTTGTTTTCATGCAATATCTAATGAAATCCTGGCCGGATTAGGACAAATTCGGTATTGTGGGTACCTGGATCTCACTTGGGATTGCTCTGCACGCTGGGTAATGAAAGTTACGGTTCCAAATCAAATCAATTGTTTCAACGTCGGGGGACTTGAACCCCTCGGATTTTCATTTATTTTGGACACTCGATCATCCAGAGATTGATAACTAAGATTTTCGAAGTTGCAGTTGTCGTAGAGTGAAGCTCGACTATAACTAACTTCGAGTTTCGATATCCGGGTACTATGGGCTTTGTACCCTCTCCTGACTGTTGACTGATCAAAACATCAGACAGAAACACACAATCGACAAACAGATAACTGGGATTATTTAATATTTAATGTAGACTATCCCGAGCCTAGTATATAAGCATTATAATAGACTATTGGTACTCGGAACTAGGCCTATAATCAGTTTAATAGCTAGTATGCTGCAGACTGAATTGGAGGAAATAATCTAGTTGTAATTCAGCTATTCGGTCAAGCTGACTGACCACATCAGACAGCTGGTCAATGTAATTCACACCAGCAGAGCAGATTGATATGTAGATAGCTACTTTGGCAAATACTTCGGTTACACACATTCTGTCTCTGGGTCAACAGCGATTAATACAGGCAGTGAATGTTATTTCACTTGTCAGTGTGAGCAGTTTGATTCCATATAATTATGTCTCCCCCAACTATGTTGGGGGGAGACATCTAGTGTTTGTGCTGTCTGTCTGTCTGTCTGGATGGATGGATGGATGTCTGGATGGATCTGTCCGTCCCCTTGCCTTGTCTGCAAGATATCTTGAGAACTACTGGATGGAATTTCACCAAACTTGGATGGAAGCTTCATTGGGATAGCCCCCTCATTTGATTAGGTTTTGGTGTATGTGCGTGCATTCATCCGTGTCCAGTGTCCGTCCGTCCGTCCATCTACTTGTACATGTATATACAGGCCTTGTCTGCAAGATATCTTGAGAACTACTGGACGGAATTTCACCCCACTTGGATGGAAGCTTCAGTGGGATAGCCTCCTCATTTGATTAGGTTTTGGTGTGTGTGCGTGCGTTCATCCGTGTCCGGTGTCCGTCCGTCTGTCCATCTACTTGTACATGTATATACAGGCCTTGTCTGCAAGATATCTTGAGAACTACTGGACGGAATTTCACCACACTTGGATGAAAGCTTCAGTGGGATAGCCCCCCTCATTTGATTATGTTTTGGTGTGTGTGCGTGCATTCGTCCATGTCCGGTGTCTGTCCGTCCGTCCATCTACTTGTACATGTATATACAGGGCTTGTCTGCAAGATATCTGGAGAACTACTGGACGGAATTTCACCAAACTTGGATGGAAGCTTCATTGGGATAGCTCCCTCATTTGATTAGGTTTTGGTGTATGTGCATGCATTCATCCGTGTCCGGTGTCCGTCCGTCCGCCCATCTACTTGTACATGTATATACAGGCCTTGTCTGGAAGATATCTTGAGAACTACTGGACGGAATTTCACCCCACGTGGAAGGAAGCTTCAGTGGGATAGCCCCCTCATTTGATTAGGTTTTGGTGTGTGTGCGTGCATTCATCCATGTCCGGTGTCCGTCCGTCCGTCCATCTACTTGTACATGTATATACAGGGCTTGTCTGCAAGATATCTTGAGAACTACTGGACGGAATCTCACCCCACTTGGATGGAAGCTACAGTGGGATATCCCCTCATTTGATTAGGTTTTGGTGTGTGTGCGTGCATTCATCCATGTCCGGTGTCCGTCCGTCCGTCCGTCCATCTACTTGTACATGTATATACAGGGCTTGTCTGCAAGATATCTGGAGAACTACTGGACAGAATTTCACCAAACTTGGATGGAAGCTTCATTGGGATACTATCCCCTCATTTGACTAGGTTTTGGTGTGTGTGCATGCATTCGTCCGGTGTCCGTCCGTCCGTCCATCTGCTTGTACATGTATATACAGGCTTTGTCTGCAAGATATCTTGAGAACTATTGGATGGAATTTCACCAAACTTGGAAGGAAGCTTCATTGGGATAGCCCCGGTATTTGATCAGGTTTTAGTGTATGTGTGCATGCATCCATCCGTGTCCGGTGTCCGT
The DNA here is from genome assembly GCA_036873755.1 of Hanleya hanleyi. NCBI lineage: Eukaryota > Metazoa > Mollusca > Polyplacophora > Lepidopleurida > Hanleyidae > Hanleya > Hanleya hanleyi. The sequence continues at coordinate 20,452 of JAVTVY010044825.1, forward strand.
CCCTCCGTTCATCTACTTGTACATGTATGTACAATGAAAATCGCTTCTTTGTAATTAATATTTTTAGATACGCAGCTTTGTTTAAGATACTTATTGCTAGATTCATTTTATAGCACTTTCTCTTAAATTATGTGCCCATTCAAGGCAAGGTGGGAGGTTGGGGGAGACGTATGTTTTTGCTCAAAAAAACAACCAGCATAGGTTTCATGCCGGAGCGGCAACTCAAGGGTCAAAGCGGAACCTCTAGTTAATTTTGCCACGTGGTTCTGTCTGCATTTCCGGTTGGTCAACAATCGGAAAAGGGCACAAAACCCAGAGTATCCGGATATCAAAACTCGTAAGTTAAAAAGCCTAGTTTCACTTCCTGACAACCATCAATTCGAAAACCTAGGTTATCGACTGATAACTTACGTTTTCTACACGAATGTCCAAAATAAAAGAGAAACTCGAAGTTGAGAGACTCGGGGTTGTCTGCCAGATAACCTTGGTTTTTCGACCGTAAACTTAAGTTATCAAATCGAAAACCTAGGTTTTCGGTTCGATAACTTAAGTTTTCCAGTGACGACTGTGATTTTCAGTGTTGAAAAATAGAAACTCGAGGTCAAGAAAACAGAAACTCTGGGTTACGTGGTAGATAACCTAGGTTTTCGACCGTAAACTTAAGTTTTCAATCGTTCGAAAACCATGGTTTTCTCTTTGATAACTTAAGTTAATTCTCTGTTTGAAAACTTAGGTTTCTGGTTCAATGACTGTGAGTTTCTGATTATTTGGACATTTGGCCTTTCATAACCACCGCTGAACCGGCAGAGGTTGAAGCCCTGCTGGTGCATGTGTGAAAGTTTGCCAGTTACTTGCTGATGGGAGGTGGTTCTCTTCGGGTACTCCGTATGCAGCAAAATTGAATCCTGTTAGATTGCATGTTGTTCTAGTAGATCAGAGTGCAGGATAATAAAGGGTTAATGTTCTGTTATATTTCTTTTTGACAGAGTTAGAACAGTCTATTGGCGGAGAGGACCACAGTAATCCACATGCTATCGACTCTCGGTTTATAGAGGAAGTAGCCACTCACCATACCCGAGTCTACACCAGCTACGATCTACGTACCATCAACTTCTAATGATTATACCAGGCCATACAGGCCCAGGCCAATCCCTGTCAAGATTGGATTTGACTGAGTTCATGCAGATCATTCGTAATATGTTGTACTGTCCTGTCTCTGTAACATTAGGATCATAGCCATTGTCTTCCGCTAATGCCAAAAAATAGATGTATTGCTCCTGGTTTGCGCTCATCATTTAAAAATGTGGCGTCAACTCTGTTTATGCAAAATAAGAAAAATTGTTATCTGTCATGTGGACATGGTGGATGGTTTAGCTGATATCTCTGTGCAAAACAAAGGTTAAGGGTTTGAACAGGGCATTATATGCATACATCAGTCTCCAGATTGTCATGCTTGTGGCTCTTAGCAAAATAAATGGGTGTCAATACCACACTGCTTCTTCAGCAG
>JAVTVY010044826.1:0-216981 GCA_036873755.1 Hanleya hanleyi
CTGCATTCGTGTTACCAAACCACATACCTGAAACAATGCAGCGATGTCCCTTATCGGCCACCATAAGTATGAGTAACCTCACTCCCCACACGAGCTTTATATTGCGATATACCTAAATAACGTATACTATTACTTTGCAATGTAACCATGGACAAAATAAAGATATCGAGATTAATAAAGAGTATCTACCGAGCAGAACGAGTTTTGTGCAAACAATGTAGACCAAGCCCCAGATTGCAAAAAAAAGAAGAAAAAAATGAAAAAATTCTTATCACGTTGTTGGTACTCCTATCCACGTGGATATAAAGCCACATTTCTGACAGATTATAGCGACCATTAGTCGTACATTTGCATGATAGGTTGACTATCAAACTGCCATGAACGTAATTCACCCAAACAAAGTGTTGATTCACCGAATCAATGACAGATAAGAACGGGTGATATCCGGTTTGATGGTTTCAGGTTACATGTAATGGGTGGTATCGTCCAGAGTTAATTTCTGTCAAGGATAAGATGCACAGGAGTTGTATCCGCCATAGATTAAACACATGTCTAATAGTACACCCTTAACTTGATGGTCAGCGGGCCCACAGGGTGCGGACAATTCCCGCACAGAGCAAATACAGTCTCCTCTTAGGCGAATCATATGTTGTTACGATCAATGCCAGGCCGCCTATGATAATTCATCCGCACGGTACTACTTCTATCGAGACGGCGATGGAAATGAGACGGTTCTCCTCTGAATAAAGAGATACTGTGAAAATCTTCGATCTCGTCAAGGGAGCCCCATCACCGAAATTCATCATATATATTTCCGCATGCATAGATAAATCTTTAAAATTTAATATTGTGTTATAACCCCATCGATAGGGAACAAGTCACAATGTTAGCCAGACGCATCTACTCATACTGAACCCGCTTTTTATGAAGCACTGAACCGTCACTATCTCTACTACTTAGTGGACACAAAGCGAATACAGCAGAGGACAACAGACTGACTGACGAGATGCCAAGAGCTGTACAGCAGTCACTCATTCAAAGACAACACAAAACCAACGAAGAAGCTTCAACAGCTCAATATCCGACTTCGCTTCCAGTACATACGCCAGCGCATCATGGGGCAGTCTAATGAACCGAAGCACCAGTGCACACACCAGGATTGGCTTCTCCCCAGACAACCTGGTCCGAGAGAATATAACCTCATGAGCATCGTCGTAACACCAAAGATGAGCCTGATACATTACGTAACATAGCCTGGCTCATTAATGCCCCATAACCTCGTTTTTTCTTTTCAAAACCTGGAGAAATTGAACCCATATACCCAATCCGAATACCTATGATCCGAGCAAAATTTACAAGGGCGTTCAGCAATTGTGCCATACAATGGGGCGACGGGGCTTCAGCCACAGTATGTTAGCTAGATTATCGGATTACATTCGCGGGGTTGCGGCAAAGCATCGTGAGGCGAAATCCCCGTCGTGTTAAATGCTTTAGACGACCCATTAAAGGTAACATACATACATAACGCTTTGGTTGAGTTTACGCGCTGGTTTAGGGGATGAATGAGTTTTCTTTATAACATCATTCACCGGTAACTATCGGTGTCGAGAGTAGATTTACAGATAAACAACAAAGTTCTTTTCTTAGAATAGGAACTGTAGCGGAACGTCCCCATTCAATAAAGTTAATAAGTTTTCATTTATTGCATACCCCTTGCCACAAACCACATGCACTGGAAAAACAGAAAACTACTGGAGGCCATCCACATCAAAAGAACAAAACCACAACTGAACAGAGACCAGGGCCTATTCATCCCCAGCGCCTATGACCTACTAATCCAGGAACCCCACCGTGCCTAGAAGCCCACCTTGTTAATTAATCCACCTTGTTAATTAATCTAGCCATATCCACAGTCTAATCCTGTCCTATTATAAATTTCTCACCTAGTATAATACTATTGTTATCATCCTATTGACATTTACTCAAGGAACTGTATATATACTGATTATTTACTTATTGATGTCAGAATATGATCCTTTGACTTTCACGCAATATAGAACGTAGACCTGCCGTTCTGTACCCCAATACACACTCCAAGCAATTGTTACAGGCACAGATTTCTGGAAGGACCCCCCTGTTCCCGAGGGCGTCAGTCGGGAAGTCGGCTCTAAGAACCCTGAAGACGCCCTGGTTCTCCCAGTTTTTTCTGGACGGCTTTGTGCGTACTATGGGGTACCAAGACAAAGGAATCATACACGCGATTACAGTGAACTCACAATTACCAGTATAGCTTAACAAAAAAAAAAAAAACAGAAAGAGACTTACGAACTTGTACATATAGCGATTCCTATTTACTTCTATTTATATCTCCTACTAATCTCTCATTGTTATTTATTATTTATCTATTTATTTATTTATTTATATATTTAGCGCTGGAAAAAATATTCAATAAACAACGTAATGTACCGCGAGAATCGAATAAAACATTGAGTTGATGGGCCGCGAAATCCGAATGGGAAGCGGCCCTTAAACTACAATTTCAATCAAATATTGATGTCATTGACTTGAGAACGATACTAGTACCTGTATCGAAACGTCGTCCTGAATAAACTAGAAGTTGTTATCCAAAAGCAATTTGTTTATTTATCTACTTCCCAACTTCTAAATGCCACTTAAGGAAACCAAGTTTTCATTCATAAGAAAAAAATATTGCTATATAATTCTTTTTTTTTCTTCAGTTTTTTTCTTTCATCCTGTTTATACTAAACTGATCAAATAAAAAAAAATCGTATGCACTTGGCATTTCAACAATGCGTTTCGTTTGTTTTGCGTTTTGTAGAACATGCTAAAACAGGTTATTGTCATTTGATTGGGTGAGGACGTGACTCTTTTTCATAAGCCCATTTAATGTCTTTTATTGAAATTATCGTGAATTTCTTCTTTTTTTCCGCAGCCCCACGACTCCTACAATAGCCCAGCCACCATCATCTCCACGACTCCCTCAACAGCACAGCCACCATCACCCCCACGACTCCTACAACAGCGCAGCCACCATCACCCCCAACGACTCGTACAACAGCACAGCCACCATCATCTCCACGACTCCTACAACAGCACAGCCACCATCACCCCCCACGACTCCTACAACAGCACAGCCACCATCACCCCAAGGACTCCTACACCAGCATAGTCACCATCAGCCCCACGACTCCTACAACCGCACAGTCACCAGCATTCCAACGACTCCTACAACAGCACAGCTACCATCAGCCCCACGACTCCTACAACAGTACAGTCATTATCAGTCCCACGATCTCTACAACAGTACAGCCATCATAAGTCCCACGACTCCAACAACAGTTTCGGAAGCCGCCAAATAATATCATGGGTCATCCATCAGAAATAGACATTTCGTTATATCTTTGCGAGGTAAGTCTGATTTTATTCCATTTTTATACATTGACTGAACCGTTCCTCTGTTGTGTTTGGTTGCAATGTATAACGGTAGTATAACCGGGTCACGCACAAAACTTTGTTATAAATTCAGAAGTCAGAAAAATAACACAGAAAAAACTATATTGAACAAGAGCCCAAGGGGCTTCAATATACGCCCATATATCTGGAATTAAACTGGTCCGAATTTCAAGGTTGTTTAATGGCCTTGATTCCAATTGGTAGCTAGCAATCCAGAAAACAGTCTACGATTTTGTGCTTCTGAGAATGTAACATATTTCACATCTTATATTAAATGATAAACTAAACTGGTCTTAACTCTTGGTAACTAGGTGACCTTGAAACAAGAGCCGAGAGCTCACATATCCCACACTGCAATCGACAATAGTCAAACACAAGAAAATAGTAGTTTTCCTTTAAATGAATTCCTTTCAGACGAGAAAATTGTTCACGAAGGAAGAAAAATGTGAAGAAAGTGATGAAGTAAACCTTTGTTCTTGAGTTAACAAACAGGTATAAGTTCATAAAGGATCCCTCTCCTCGTTAAATTAGTAAATGTACGGTTTCTATTTCACAACAGTTTAACTGAATGTAGCTGTTTCTTACATGTATCAAACATAGGAGACAACTCCACAGGACAAATGCCATTTACATGTAGGGGAGACAACTCTGAATATTTCAACCTAACGCATATAGTTAGCTAAACTTGATTCAGTTTTGCGGGACTGTGACCTTGACCGTTGACAAATTGATCTCAAAATGAATATGGCTCCTCTTTGCCATGCGAGTAAGGTATACCCAAAGTTTGGTACCAATCCATACCTTGAAACCAGAGATATCGCATGGACAACAAATGTGAATGAATGACTGGACAGAACGCAATATTGCATTACATCCTCTTCGACAGGCATATGAAAATGTTTCTTTTAATGAAACTAGATGGACATGGACAACAAATGTTAATGGATGAATGGACAGAACATAATCATTCATCGCATTACACGACCTCGTCCTCGACAGGCATATGAAAATGTGACGTTTAATGATTTCTTGATTTTGGAGTCACAGTGACCTTAACCTTTGACCCACATTTTGGTATGTAACACATCGTGTCCCTTAATGTATCCACTGCCACAAAAAAAAGTTATTTTTAATGATTTCCTGATTTTGGGGTCACAGTGACCTTGACCTTTGACCTTGACCTAAATTTTGGTACAGGACACATCGTCTTCCCTCAGTGTATCAATGGACACAAAAATCATGATTTTTAACAATTTCATAATTTTGGGGGTCACAGTGACCTTGACCTTCGGCCTTGACCTACATTTTGGTACGTGACACATCATGTCCCCCTAATGTATCTACTGACACAAAAAAAATTATTTTTAATAATTTCCTAATTTTGGGGACAGTGACCTTTGACTTCCTGATTTTTCGCTACCACTGACCTTTGACCGTGACCTACATTTGGTATGCAACACCTCGTTTCTCCCTAGGGCATCCACTCACCAAAAATTAGAACTGTAGATAGAAAACTATCCATGATCAATGATTTCTTGATTTTAGGCAACAGTGACTTTTGACCTCTGACCTCGACCTGAATTTCGGTACGCGACACATCGTCTCCACCTAATGTATCCACTCACAAAAAATTGCAACTGTGGATAGAGAACATTCAGAGATATAGACCGGACACAAACACTTCAGTGATTTCCTGTTTTTCAGGCCAGTGACCTTTGACCTCTGACCTCGACCTTCATTTTTGTACGCGACACATCGTCTCCCCGTAGGGTATCCACTCACCAAAAATTGGAACTGTAAATAGAAAAGTCTTCCAGATATAGACCGGACACGGGGGACGGACGGACGGACGGACGGACGGACACACGGACGGACGGACACACGGACGGACGGACGGAAACCGCCATCACATAATACGTCCGACTTTTTGGTGGGCGTATAAAAATGAAACGAACGACTACTTACATTAACTATATCAAGAAAGCCCTCAGCATTAATGAACACAGAAAAGCTCTACACTCCCACCGAAGACAAGCTAGGATATACAATCCTTAAGCTCCTGACAAGCAAAATCAAAAAAACTAATTTTGAAATTAAGTAATGTCGGTTGAGAGACCAAACAAATTCCCGTCAAATGGAAATCATCTATTGTTATCCCAATAACAAAATCAAGTAAAGACCCACCACACAGTAAGGCATACAGTCATACTCTCCCACCGCACAGTAAGTCATACAGTCATACTCTCCCACCGCACAGTAAGTCATACAGTCACACTCTCTCGCCGCACAGTAAGTCATACCGTCATACTCTCTCACCGCAGGGTAAGTCATACAGTCATACTCTCTCACCGCACACTAAGTCATACAGTCATGCTCTCTCAACGCACAGTAAGTCATACAGTCATACTGTCTCATCGCACAGTAAGTCATACAGTCATACTCTCCCACCGCACAGTAAGTCATACTCTCTCACCGCACAGTAAGTCATACATTCATACTCTCTTATCGCACAGTAAGTCATACAGTCATACTCTCTCACCGCACAGTAAGTCATACAATCGTACTCTCTCACCGCACAATAAGTCATACAGTCATACTCTCTTACCACAGGGTAAGTCATACAGTCATACTCTCTCACCGCACAGTAAGTCATACCGTCATACTCTCCCACCGCATAGTAAGTCATACAGTCATACTCTCTCACCGCACAGTAAGTCATACAGTCATACTCTCTCACCGCACAGTAAGTCATACAGTCATACTCTCTCACCGCACAGTAAGTCATACAGTCATACTCTCCCACCGCACAGTAAGTCATACAGTCATATTCTCTCACCTCAGATTTATGCAAAATACCACTTGGAATGCAACAATTTATTTAACAAAAAACCAAGCGGTTTTCGAAATAAAAGAAGCACTTTACACTACTCCACCAAAAAAGCAAACGCCAAATAACAATACAAATTAGGTATATTCTTGGACATGTATATTCTTGGACATAGAAAAAGCATTTGACTTTGTATGGAAGGATGGGATAATTAATTACCCATTTAAATTACCAAGGAATTACGGGTAGGATACAACAGTGGATAAACAATTTCCTACATGACAGAAACTTAAAAATTCGCATTGGAAACACCATATCTATGGAATTAGCCAAATTGGGCAAGAACAAACACAAAACCTTTTAAGATAATATTATTTATTATAATAATACATATTGTTAAGATTAAATGATGTAGCGGTCATATAAATGTTTGGGGTTATTGGCAGGCCCGGCGAGCCCTATGTGCCACACATGTGCATGGTCACTAAGGAATACAAGGTGAAATTTCGCATCATGAAAATCGTAAAGGTGAACTAGAAGATGTCTTATGTGACCGACTTGACTAGGTAGAAAGGCACATGTACATGTAGGCCATAATGCTGACCTGGCCTCCAATTTACCCACCCCTGAAAAAAAAACGAAAAGAACCAAAACATTAAAATGTAAAAAGGGGTGGGTGGGTGGGATAAAAATTTTACATGAACTTGTTCGACATGATAAAAAGGCGCCTGCTCGGAAAGTGAGAAGGAGTACCGAGGTCGGTGGTTATATTGCACGAGAAAACAAGATGGCGTCCGAAGCCAGGGCATGATGGGAACCACGGATTCCAAAAAATTCATATTGGAAATAAAAAAAAAAGGCATGCGAAGCTCAACACTTACAAGGGGCGGTTGTATGCTTCTTATAAATTCAAGGAAATAATTGTTCACTTATATAATACAGATATAACAAACCTGAAAAGCTTAAGCCAGTATACTATACACTGTACACAGCTCCCCCTAGCGTCCCTGCCCAATGCCAATTACCCATTCTGACGGCCGCCAGAATGTCATAATTAGCCAAATTGGGCAAAAACAAACACAAAACCTTTTAAGATAATATTATTTATTAAAATAATACATATTGTTAAGATTAAATGATGTAGCGATCATATAAATGTTTGGGGTTATTGGCAGGCCCGGCGAGCACTATGTGCCACACATGTGCATGGTCACTAAGGAATACAAGGTGAAATTTCGAATCATGAAAATCGTAAAGGTGAACTAGAAGATGTCTTATGTGACCGACTTGACTAGGTAGAAAGGCACATGTACATGTAGGCCATAATGCTGACCTGGCCTCCAATTTACCCACCAAAACACACCAAAACACAGTCTGAGCCGAAATGACAAATATAAGTGTTGGAGGGGGAGGGGGGGAGTGGAAGAGGGCAGAGCGGTTAAGGATTGCGAGCGACTGAACGAGCAAAGGTCTGAGACGCAGAAATAAGGCGAGTGAAACCAAAATCAAGATAGCGCAAATAAGCGTCAGAAGACCATCCACCGATACATTGGATTATCTCCCCTGGAACCCCAGCTCTAAAAGCATATGACGCACCCCCTCGACGGAAACTGTGACCAGAAAAGGAATCGGATGCAAGGCCAATCGAGGACAAAGTAGAACGCAGGAAGGACTGGAAAACTGCATGTGTAACAGGTATCGGGTGGGAGGGAGAGGTATGGGCAAAAAGAGGTTCTGAGGGGTCCGGGCGAGGACGCACCGTTAACATGCGACGAAAGGCTTTGGAAGGACAAAGAGGTGAGTCGGGGATAGCCGCTAAAGGAACTTTGAAAGAGCGATCCCCAAACTGATTAGTTATAGAGTATTTAAGTGAGACCGAGACCCCCAAGGAAAACAGGAAACATCCCGAAGACATGGGTATCGTGTAGGGGAGAAGGCAGACACAGGCGGGGGAATCAGTGAAGATTTACGAGCCATAAGAAAAAAGGCGAAAATAAATAGACAGTACATAACACAATGAAACGGGTTTGAAAAGTCTAAACAACGCCAAATTCTCAATAAAATAGTCGGTGTCATCGGACGTGCCTGTACAGGAGCACGAAACATCTGCTTACCAGCCCCCCGCAGTGTTAAGGTCACTAATATATGCGAGAGAGGTGGGCAATCAAGAACCTGTAAAAGGTGCCAGAGGCGTACGCCATTAAGATAATTCCTTATGCTAGAAAATGCAGTAAAAGACCCTCTCAAAAACTGTACATACAAACACAGAGTGTCAACAGATGCTGGTTGAGATATTTGTCCAAAATAGTCACAAAACAGTAGGTAAGCCTTCCACTGTGTACGGAGGTTAACATGAGTACCGCTAGCGAAGGCATCCTGCTGTGTGGCTCGTGCGGCAGTTCTTAAGGCGCGCAACTGTGCACCTGTAATTCACCATGAACAAGAAAAATTAAACATATGCTCTGGTAAGCAACATTTCTTATCAACAGATACATTACAGGCCTGAGAAAACTGTATAGCACAATATTCAGGTGACAAGTGCCACCTAGACAAAATGTCTGCCACCCGATTCTCCTTTGTAGTGAGGTGCACAGCACACAACTCGAAGTCAAACACCGCGACATAATATGCAATTTCTCGCAGGCAGCTAGCCATAATCTGATGCCTAACACGACCTGAATTAAGAACCATGACCACTGCTAAGTTATCACACGCCACAGTTATTCGTTTACCGGACCATTCCTGGCCCCAAAGTTTAATAGCCACCATGATTGTCATACATTCAAGTACGGCTATTGGAAGCTGCTGTTCTAGTATCCAAGTTGGAAACGGAGACTGAAAGAAACCATTAGGGTTCCATCCACCGCATCCAGTAAGGCAAGCATCTGTGGCGAATATTTCATCGGGTTCACACCAGGGGTCAAACTTAAGAATAGCGACTCCGTTAAATGTTCGCAAAAACACACACCACCATAGCAAATCCTTACGAAAGTCCTCCGTCAGCTGGAAACGCGCACTATTACCTGCTCCAAGTTCACGCAAGACGACAAGCATGCGCGAAATAAAGAGACGACCAGGATGCACACACTTGGCAACAAACACAAGTTTTCCGATAAGAGATTGCAGCTGTCGTTTCGTTGCAGACGTGCGAGACAACCACTCATTCAAAAGTAGGTCTAGTTTATCCGGTGGAACACGCAGTTCTTCAGCCGAAGTATCGATTTCTAAACCTAAGAAAGGCATTGTGGTACTAGGTTCCCAGGCTTTTGGTTCCGATTCCTCAGCACCGACTTCGCGAAGGATACCGCGAAGTTTCTGGAAGGACAGATTGGCCAACTCTGGAATGTCAGCTCTACCGAAATCGTCCAAATAATTCACCACACTTACACTGCGTTGTCGCGCTATGTAGCAAATAGCATTGGTCATCCGCTGACAAATGTAAGCAGCCGAGCGCAAACCAAATGGAAAAACCCTGTCAATGTATAGTTTGCTTTGCCATTTAAATGCAAGAAAATGTAAATCACCAGGATCCACGGGGATCTGACGGTATGCACGTCGGAGATCACACTTAAACAGCAGACAGCCGGGACCTTTCTCACGCACTAAATCCAAAAGTGAATCAACAGTCGGGTATGTCAGAGATGTAACATCGCCTAAGTAGCAATCTTTTTCAATGCCGTCATTTACGGATGTGCCAATTGGCCAGCTGAGGTCCAAAATAACTCTGCGGGTGGCATCATTGTCTTTATCGACCGTATTCAGTGGTGACAATACCAGGGCAGTGCCTAAGGGGTTACTATCAAAGGGTCCCAATGTAGCACCATACTCTAGCTCAGTGGCAATATAGCTAGACACATTAGCTGGAAAGTCCCGCGCACACTTGTGTGTTCTATTGTCACTTACAGGTGGATGGTCTCTGGAGTAACCTATGGGGAATCCGTAACACAAAAACTCTGCTACCATGTTGTCTGAATAATCATTCAATAATAGACGCAAGCGTGGGATATTCCATGCAGACGGGACAGGTATACGACAGTGTTGAAAGTTAGATAGGCAGGACGAGAACACTTTATTATGTGCAGCCAGCATATACTCCTCAGTTCTGGCTGGCTCCAGGACAAAACAAGACAAATCAGACGTGACAGGTGGACATGACGTAACTGGTATTTCAACGTTATAATTGACGCTCGCACAAGCTGGATTTTCATTAGCATAATCACTATCGGAGACAAGACAAGATGAAACACTGACAGACTTATCCGTGACACTTTGTATTTCACTGGCAGGATAAACTGGACTAGACGAGACGTCACTAGAAATATTACGGTGCAACGCCTCGCTCAAATTCTGTCATTGTAATGACGCGCTGCCTCTTCTCACATTAGGAGGATGTTGTTGTAATTTTGGACATGCTGACTCTGGGTGTTCCTGCATGGCTTTGTTGGACAGCCAACATGTTGCGCAAATATGCCTCACCCACCTACGTTCCTTGCCCACCATGCCCAAATGTCCCTTTTCTGTTGTCGAACATACACCCACTTGAAAGTCTTTACAGAAATAGGTGGTAGAACGTGCGGTAGTGCTTGGGTTACTACTAGATCCGGTTCTCTTCGGGGACAGATCGCGAGGCTTGGTATGTAGTATGACGGATTCAAGGTCCGTAAATGAGTCACCCCATATACGCAGTCCTCTTTCAATATCCAACAGGACTGCCGCGTGAAAATCTAGGACCACTCTCCAAGAATAATTACAGGCATGATACATTAAAGTTCTTAAGTGGGTTATACGATGTTTACACTCGAGGCTGGTTGGGTGTAGGGACTCCAGTATTGCGGTATATCCCGCTATGAATTGTGGGATAGACAGCTGTTCATATGTAAGCCTTTTGTTCACAAATTGTAAGCCCAAGAAAGTATGTGGCCAATGTTGGGGCAGAACTACATGGTCAGTGAGTTTAATATCTTTACCCGACTTAAGATTAAAACCCCTGCCTCGCCTGGAAGGCAATGCATCATCCGATTCATCATCCAGATGGCCAGGAAAGGTTGTCAAACACCTCTCTGTTCGCCGGTCTAACGAGTTCAATCGACGTAGGTCAGCCAGTGTAGGCATGTTTTCATTTCTCCGTTGATCTTGCACAGTACGCTCTGTAGTTCCTGAAGGGTAACCTACTGATAACCCACGAACATCTGATCGTATATTCTGAGAGATTCCCGGCTCAACAGTTCGACAATCCGCTAACTGTTTTCTCAAATTGTCTACCTCGTGTTGCAAGTCATTTAAAGAACGCTGTTTTTTAGCAGTGGCAAGGTCATTCAGAAGTTGTTCACGCTGCAGTGAAATGGCTGCAAGCTGGGCATCCAAATCTGGTGTTTCACACCCCGCTGAATTTTGACTTCGAGTGTTCGTACCAGCATGCATAATGGGTGAATGTTCTAAAACGGCACCAAGTCTCTCTGAGACACCGACTGGGGAATTCTCCCGCGTATTAGCAAAACGTAATTGCTTACTCAACGTTGAAATTTCTGTTTCCAAGTCCATTTCTAAATCGGCCATAGCATCGTCGTGCGACCTTCCCGTGTGCAGGGCGGCATAATCAACCCTCCGAGTTCGTCTGGAGCGCAAACGAGGCACAGTTTCAATCTCAACGGAACGAGACATGACAAGACTTCTCAAAAGAGATAAAAGCTGATAAAAATTTTACATGAACTTGTTCGACATGATAAAAAGGCGCCTGCTCGGAAAGTGAGAAGGAGTACCGAGGTCGGTGGTTATATTGCACGAGAAAACAAGATGGCGTCCGAAGCCAGGGCATGATGGGAACCACGGATTTCAAAAAATTCATATTGGAAATAAAAAAAGGCATGCGAAGCTCAACACTTACAAGGGGCGGTTGTATGCTTCTCATCAATCAAGGAAATAATTGTTCACTTATATAATACAGATATAACAAACCTGAAAAGCTTAAGCCAGTATACTATTGTAACGGTTAACCGTTTGTGATTGGACTGTTCGAATCGGAGGGGGGTGTGTTACCGCTGGAAGGATGGAAGAGCCAGTTCGGGAGCGCCAGTGGTTGGAAATGCATTCCCCCGTATTTCTCGCTTACCAGAGCGAGATAGGTGTTGCCCTTTATGTGGAACATTCTTTACGAATTATGGATTGGGATGGCATTCCCATTTATGGACTATGAACTGTAATTTCGCTGTGAAGGCGATTTTCCGGGTGTTCGCAACGGCTCCGGGGGGTGAAGAGTGGCCCCGGCTATATAAGCTCGTGCAGACGGAGGGAGCGGGAGAGACCAGAAAGACAGAGCTGGAGGAAGCACGTCCAGGTACAGCCTGTAACTTTCGATTTTGGCGCAATTTACGGTTGGGCCGTAAATGCAGTTGTTTTGGCCTGGGAGTCTAAAAGCTTGTACAATCCTGTAGCTAGTGTAACCTGTAAAAACACGCCAATCCAATGAGAATTTGCCAGCTCGCATTTTCGGTGTGGAAACGTGTTTGCGGTTATGCTATAGTTTAGGAAACACGACAGCGTGGCGTGTCTAGTATAGTTGTGGGGTATTTTATAATACTGTAATGAGACATGTGTTTGCCCGTAGCACATTCAGGCAACTTGCATGGTCTAACTTCAGTATAAAATAAGGCTTTTAGGTCTATACCAGTAGGTTGATAATTTCGACATTATTGCTGTGCTAGTCCCGCTGCACTGGGACTAAAGTCGCAATATTTAGGTGTCGATCTTGTTGACCGTGAAGCGGTATATGACGATAGTTAGGGATTCCCTCCACCCCCAGAAATATGCAACTGCACTAAATACAGAGATAAATCAGCCAAGTTTCCCCCTGCCATAATCCAACGACGTATCGTGTAGCCTGTTTATTCGGCGCAGACGGCCGTGCAACGCTATACAGGACGGAAACGGTCGCAGTTATTACAGCCGGGTGGTGGAAGTCAAGGCACAGGCGGGCGAGCCGTTTTCGTCGGGAAACATCGATAAACTGGGCCGGGCGCTTTGGGGGCAAGAAAGGTCGCAGACAGTTACACAGACGGCGTATAGCTGGCCAAAGACAAGTTAAAGATACAGAACACAGATTCCACAAGAAGGATATGTGTATTTATCACACATTACAAGCAAATCAAGACACACAGATCATAAACAGTACAGTACAAGTCCAGACATACAGATCACAGATTATACAGTCAAGAAAGCTACAGAACACAGATCCCACAAGAAGGATATGTGTATTTATCACACATTAAAGAAAGATACACAGAGCACAGACAACGCAGAAAAAGACAAGACATACAGATCACAGACCACACAGCAAAGGCAAGATACGGTGCAGGCGGGCTTCGTTTTACCGATGTAAAAGTGGTAACAAGACTTACAGACTGTACAGTCAAGCCAAGGCACAGATTACAGCCAGTAAAGAACAGACAGGGTCAAAGACAAGATACAAGTTACAGACAGTAAAGAAAAGACAAGGCACAGCACAGACAGACTTCTTCCCCGAGAAACGCCAATAGACGGTGGAATTGGAGAAATCTGCGACCGGTTCGCCGAGGGTCGCAGAAGGTCGCAGAAGCTTGTGACCAGGTCGCAGAGGGTCGCCAACGACAGTTGACATACAGTAATGATGTTTCATCGGTACCAGATGAAATGGTAATACAATATATACCCAAGTAATTGTCCTGACGGTCACGGAGAGTGAGTGGTGCGTGGTTCTTACCTGAGAGATCGTCGTGAAGTTGTGTAGTCACAGGCGTGTCTATAGACGGGTCGCAGCAGCCGTAAGGGTTGAGACGCCGGGCTATACTTACCTGTGCGGGAAGCAGACTGGTGAGCTGACAAGTTAGGGTCAGGCTCCGACGACTGGGGGTGAAGAACACGCCGGGTTGCCACGTCTCTGGAGAGAGCGTCACCGCCGTGACGTTCCAACGACTGGGGGCTGTCTCTGGAGAGAGCGTTACCGCGTAACGTTCCAACGGGCCGTGACGTTTCAGCGACTTGGTGCCATATCTGGAGAGAGCGTCACTGCCGTGACGTTCCAACGCCTGAGGGTATATATATATTGGGGAGAACGTTACCGCCGTAACGTTCCAACGGGCCTTGACGTCTCAACGACTGGGTGTCGTATCTGGAGAGAGCGTTATATCCTTAACGTTCCACCGACGGGGTGCCATCCCTGGAGAGAGCGTTACATCCGTAACGTTCCAACGACGGAGGAAGAGAAGGGCCAGCAGCCAGGCCGCCCTTATCCCCAGAAGAGAAGGGCCAGCAGCCAGGCCGCCCTTATCGCGCATAGACATAAAGCACTATATTAACTATAAAGCTATACGCATACACCCCCATATATATTATTGATATATATAACATCAAGCTTAACTGCACACACTCTCTTCTATTGTCCACATATACACCAAGGGTACGTATCCGTTAACCTTATATGCACACACCAAGTGTACGTATCCGTTAACCTTATATGCACACACCAAGTGTACGTATCCGTTAACTTTATATGCACACACCCTCTCATATCACGTGTATATATACATCAAGTTTATTTGCATACACTCTCCTAGTGTCTGTACATATATGTAAATATCATAACGTTACATCTCCTTAGACATTCTGTCTAAGCCACGCGGTTCTACGCTATTATTTGTAACCGCGTATACTATTTGTGCAGAATATACCATAATAGACCTTTACATTAGCGTCAGTCATCCTTGTAGGGTTGTGATCATCTCTTCGAGCCCCGGATCTCTACTAGTGAAGGGGTTAACGACGGTGACGGCCAGAATGCCAGTGGGCAATCCCGGTTATTGATTCGTTTTCTCGTAAACACCACGACTGGTCCTGCTCGTACACGTTACACTATACACTGTACACAGCTCCCCTTAGCGTCCCTGCCCAATGCCAATTACCCATTCTGACGGCCGCCAGAATGTCATACCATCACCGTACAGGGCAGCCTTATCAGTCCAACTCAATTCCATATCATTTACACACGGACTAGCTGAAGAAACTGATACCAAACACCCCGAACATTCCCTGTATGTTGACGATCATGGTAGAAACCGTTGACTCCATAACAACACTTACAAGTATAATGCAAAAGGCACCAGATTCAATTAGTGGCTGGGCTGATAAATGGTGATTCTGTTTTTCAGCTGTGAAAAGAACGGTGCTTATATTCTCAAATAAACAACACATCGATCTCAAGTTATCACTAGGAGGCCAGAACATCGAGTTTAAGAATAGTGTTATTGGGTGTAACAAAGATCGGGACCTCACAAAGTGTATGCCTGATACAAACTGGGGTGGAATGAGGGGGGGGGGGGGAGATTTAATTTAATAAACATAAGATAATCTAATAAGATTATAATAATCTCTTAGCAGATCAAAAATAGAATATGGGTCAATCGCCTACCAATCAGTATGCAAGTCCCAGATAAAAAGGATAGACAACGTCCAATATTCGGGCTTAAAAAATAGCCACTATGATCTTAGGAACTTCTTTATGTAAATAAATATATATACGATTGCCATTTAGAATGTAGGTAACATTGATATCAAATTATGTTTAGGATGACACTTTCTTAGTAAAGCACAAATACTAGTGCTGGATGGGGTCAGTCCCGTGGGAGACTCAACTCGCGCCCTCGGAATTTGGCACCAATCGCCAGCCCACTCGGCCACCTCAGCTTCCACAAAAGGAAGTTCGGAGATCGGAGTCTAGATTACGTACATTTACTACCCCTCTGATAGACATACAAGAAAGTGTCATCCTAAAAATAATTTGATATCAGAGAGGTAGTAAATGTACGTAATCTAGACTCCGATCTCCGAACTTCGTCTTTGTTGAAGCTGAGGTAGCCGAGTGGTCGAGACCGCCTGCATTTACTGCTGGCGATTTGGTGCCAAACTCCGAGGGCGCGGGTTCGAGTCTCACACGGGACTGACCCATCCAGCACTATTTATGCTTTACTAAGAAAGTGTCATCCTAAAAATAATTGGATATAAATACAAATATAAACCCTTGAAAACCCATATACATTAGACGAAAGGATTTGTCCATAATTATCTACGTCATAAAATTTTTGGCCTTAAAAGTAAATACGAATATCGGAAAGCGAAATGGGGAAAAAACTCCATGTCATCCGGTTACATAATGAACAGATTAATCCAAGTACACTAAATTCCAGTGTCGCGTTTTTCTGACACTGACAAGGTTAACAGACCACCCTGACAACCCCACGTGCACAACTACACCAATAAAAAGAACTTCCCAGTGCATATAAAATTCACCACGCTTGAATATATCCAGTTTAATTGGAAAATTTATCTGAAAATATACACTGATGGCTTTAAAACACAACTGGCAATACAGGATCTGCATTCATTATCCCAGAACTCGGTATTCAGAAAGACTCTAACCCTCTCTGGACCTTATTATGGAACTCACCTACCAAACTTTTCACAGCAACTCAGAAACGAAGAGAACAAAAAACGTTCTGACTTTTCCTGAAATCTTATTGGTGTCATATTGAGGCTACTTGCATAATTAAAAGTGCAAAAGATATGGTAAAATTGAAAATGGCGACCAGGATGTGTCCTCGGAAATGAGAGTTTTCGGTATTTTCTGTCCATTTTCCGCAGTTTGCTTGCGTAAATTTATTTTGTCAAAACCAATTATTCTCTATCATATATTAATTAGGTTTGAGAGAACAAAAGCTTCGAAAATCCCTGTGACGTCATCATAGCGGCTATCTTGGATTTTGTTTCACATTTTCTTATAGAGCTTGACTCAAATATATAGTTTCATCCCTCTATACACCCAAGGGTAACGAAAATAAATAGGCGAGCGGTAGAGAGTGCGAAATGGCCCCACAAGCTGGGACTAACCCCAAATCACACAGACCTGATAGGGTTCAGCAACCAGACAATATGACGGTATACTCAAGTGAACAAAGTCGCTATAATGCACGTCCTTGGATGGGTCCTCGAATACCAGGCGGCCAGCAGTTATTCTCGATGATTCCCTATGTGGATTGATGTAGAGAATTCTAAATCCGACAATTTACCTGCCTTCATACACAAAATAGAAAGTATACGTACATAAATACGCGACGATGACATTGATGTTAGTATAGCATGGGTCCCTGCGTACTTAAATATCTGGGAAAATGATGCCGCCGATAGAACAACCAACCGCCTCAACAATACTGCAGCTCAGGTGACCATAGGATTCGGAACTAAGGAACTGAATACTATCATTTCAAGCACAATAAATAGCATATGAGATAAGAAATGGAACGAAGAAAACCGTGGCTGATGGTTACATAGAATTCTAGGTGGGAAGAGAAGACCGGCGTGTGGATTCCAGTTATATATTAAACGGACTAAATCCCATCTCTTTAGACTAATTAAGCATGCAACACCACTATTTACCTCGTGCAACAACGAAGACGATGTGTAAAATATGAAACTCCCCTCCGTCTTCAGCTACCATATTAAATCTCAAACCTCCCCTAATAAATAAGGTATACAGCACCTTAATAGCCTATATCAAATCGACTGGCTATTATTCTATCATTTAATATTATATGAAGACATTGAATAATCTACACACTAACACCCGGAGAGACATTTTCGGCTTTAAATGAACTATTAAATAGCGGAGATATCTTGATTCTGAGGGCTGGCTGTTCCATAGATTTACCATTATGTATGATCATCACAAACAAAGACTAGCAAGTTTCGGAATAAACTAAGGTCGTTTGGGGCAACGGGATTATATTGATTTTGAGGACCGGTATTTTCCAACACTTCCACCGGAGGGCCGCGTGTCTCGTCTTCATCAAGTACTTAAGTACATAAATAATCCTTTCTCACAATGTCAGAGTTTGTAACCTCATAAATTGTCTGTTTATCATTCTCTCACTGTTGTGGGTCGAAAAACTCGGCGCACATGCGCATTCAGTCGTTATCAATTTTTTAGACACAGAAAGCGTGTATCTGTAAACGACAGAGATGGAGAATACATCCAGTATATTTTACAGAAGAATGAATAATGCTCAAAAGTAAAGCGTCTTCTTCAGTTGTGACATCCTAAGCCAACTCCGTTCCATTTAGATACGAGTGACGCTGATTGTCCGAGAGCAATGCGCACAAAATCTGCACGCCGCGGTTTTAAACACAGTGCAATCAGAGGGTACATCAGACAGCAAGAAGTATACAATCTGATGTCATGGGAATGATATAATCCAGCACACCATAAAAGATAACAAACTCACCGGGAATGGCTGAGCAAGTGTTCTCCGTTCACCTTATAAGAAATTAACTGCTTACCTATCCGATTTATTTATTTATTGTATATTTCTATTTAGTGTATGAGAATGTGCGTATGTGAGTAAAAGCGCGAGAATGGGTTTATGCTAACTACATCCATGGATGACACTCAATGTAAAGTCCCATATTACCAATATTCAGATATCTAAATACTGCAAACCTTCTTCTGATTCTTTTTATACAGCCAGGCATCGGGACTACTATCTGACGAAACCGGTGACACGATTCGTGGGAACAGATGCCGGCGCACTGACAAGAACTCGTATACCCATTGCACATTTCTAAAAACATCACACGAACCAAAACTGATCCCTGTGATGATTTATATCCCATCCATGTGTGACCCCACGCCAAATCACAAACGTTTAACTCATCGAGTGAAATAACAAATCAGTTCATGGGTTTATTGTTCGAGGGTGATGTACAGGAATATGAGCATTTATCTCTCTAGTACTGGGCCATGGACTGTGGTGTGCTGTACGGACCGACGCCGCCGAAGGGCTACTGCTAGGAGAGGCAGTGATACGGAGAGGATTCCCGAGACGATTAATAACGCTTAGATGAACTGGGCCGTGTAACCTTAGACACGGTAGACGTTCCATACAGTCCGGGGCTACGCCTACGACCGGAGAGGAACCAGAGACGCCGTACCATACCACGACGAGAGCCAGTCTGGACGAGACTGGGCCGTGACGCGTCATAGATAGGGTCTCATGTATATATTGTATATTATTAGTCTTTCTCTTTAAGATAAAGATAACACTTAACGATAACTACCTCTAGAGTAGGGATCTTTATTACAGGTATTGTGCGCGTACAGAGCTGTGTACATTGCAGAATACAATATTATTACTTTATTATTGCCTTGGTTGTTTCTACAGGTCCCCCCATCCTACCTCCTCGATCCAGACAAGGTGACAGGTTGAATCGGACCTTCCTCGTTGGCCAATTCCAGTCATACGAGACTGCGTTCACATCAGCCTGACAATTTGTCACAGGGGCCTGAGACCAGGCCGCCTCAAGTCTCGTGTACACCGCAAAGATAGACGTTTTCTGACCGCTCGAACGTCACAACTGGTGGCAGCGGTGGGATGGCCAACACCGGGAAACCGATGGAGAAGGGACCACGCTGGGAAGAAACAATGAAACCAAGCATGACGACTATTGGAGACGTCGGCGCCGAACTACGTCCAGCGTACAGCGACACACAATCAGGGAGGACGAGAAGCCAGCGGCGGCTGTCCACAACGCCGACTCCGAGGGACCGAGAGGAGTCACGACGAGGAGTGGGGACCGGGCGTTCAGCGACTGAGGCGCCGAAGAGAGTAGATTTGCTGGACCTATCTACAGTAGAGCTAGGCACGGTGCTATTAGCTCCTCCGTCTGACCTGACGCCGATTCCTTCGCGTGAGATGTTATCCAGCCTGGATGGGAGTTATCGAGCCCCTAAAGACTCTGGTTCTGATAACCACGGTCTCGGGGGCCGATACGAACACCGTGACGACGATTCGACCGTACAGATGATGGAAGAGATTGCCGAGCTACGACAAACCATCGGGTCTATGGCCAGGACGTTCCAGTCGAGTGTATCGATGCTAACGAGCCAGATGTCCAAAATCACCGACGGCCAGATGCGGGAAAGAGAGGCAATCAGACGACCGAACACCGAACACGACGCCGCAGAGCTGAATGCGAGTTGTGGAACTGCCGAAATGGTTGGTGATAAACGCCGAAACGAATATATGTCCGGATCGCAGCAGGATTGCGATCAAACGCCACCGCCGCCGAGGAGAGGACGAGATGAGCCCATGAGCTGGAGGCAGCCATTACAAACCTCGACCCCTGCGATTGAGGTGGGGCGACCGATGTTGACGGCGGCAAAGGCAGCTACCTATGATGGGACAACGCCATTACGGGATTATCTCTCCCATTTCGATCACTGTGCTGCTATCAACGGATGGACATACTCACAACGGGCTCAATATCTGGCCGTCGCCCTCCGAGGATCTGCCCAGCAGCTTTTAGCCAGCTTGAAATCAGAACCAGGGAGCGCTGACTATGGACGATTGAGGGATGTCTTGGAGAAGCGTTTTGCCCCGCCGAATCAACTAGATTTGTACAAAACGCAATTAAAATCCAGATACCGAGAGAAGTCAGAAGATCTTCCGGGCCTAGCTCAGTCGGCTTGCACAACAGGCATATCCCGATGCCGGGGATGACGTACAGGATACCTTGGCAAAGGATCAGTTTTTGGAGGCTATTGGGGACGAGCTTAGATTTCTTGTATGGCAGACGCGGCCGAAGACCTTAGATGCAGCTGTACACTCTGCTGTAGAAGTAGAAGCATTCAAGTCCTCGCAACGCCGGAAGACTTGGGCAACCGCGAAGTCCACGGTTCCTAGTAAAGATGAGGGATTAGCTGCAACCTCTGAGGATGACGAAGAATCTGAAGCTCGCCTGAGAAAACAGATCAAAGAATTGATGGAGGAAACAATGCGAAAGTCTCAACTTCAACCACGGCGACGACCACAAAGATACACCAGAGGTCAACAACAAACCGCCGAGATCGCCCAAGAATCCTCCCAAAGTTAATACTTCCGGGGAAGCTGGACTCTATTTGCCTGCCAAGATCGGGCCCGTGAAGATGTGGTGTTGTGTTGACACTGGGGCGTCGATTTCCCTCCTGAGTGAGAAAGTATACCAGCAGCTGAGTCCGCGGCTCAGACCAGCCTTGAGTAGCCCATCTTACGCTAGTATTCGTATGGCTGACGGTACGCTGATGCCCCTGAAAGGTGAAGCTGATTTTAAAATCACTATAGACGGTACCACACGAACACAGAAGATGATAGTCGGAGATCTGACAGTGGACGCGCTTCTAGGGTACGACTTTCTCAGCACCCACTGTACCAAGATCGACACGGAGCGCCACAGGGTCAAGTACGGTGGCCGCTACATTCAATGCGAGGTCGTGGGGAGCGCAGGCTGTGACCGTGTAGCCGTGACCGAGACTGTGACTATTCCTGCTGGAGCCGAAGCCGTTGTGACAGGGAAAGTTCGTGGGGGCCTACCAGGCGAGGTAGGGATGATCGAAAACGAACCGGAGTTTACCCAGAAGACAGGAGCCATGGTGGCCAGGGTCCTCACCGAGGTTGACCGCGACTGCGAAGTCACTCTGAGGTTTCTCAACTTGTCCTCAGATCCGACTGTAGTCCAGGCCGGGACACTCTGTGGCCGTATGGGTGAAGTAGAAGTAGTGGACGATCAAGTTTCGAGTGCAGCCGAAGCGTCGACGCCGAGCCGTGCGAAACCTAGTAGACAGAGGCCCGCCGTGCCGACCAGCGCATGTCCAGACCACCTTACAGATCTGGTTCGACGATCCAGCGAAGGCCTAGCGACAGACCAAGCCCTGGCTGTAGAAGATTTGGTCACCCGATATACTGACCTGTTCGCTATGGACGATACTGATCTAGGTCGAACGACGAGGGTACAACATCACATAAAGACTGGAAGTGCCCCACCCATCCGCATTCCGCCGAGGCGACCGCCGATTCACGCCCGTGAAATGATTGGTGAGCAAGGTGAAGACATGTTACAACGGGGAGTGGTCGAGCCATCCAGTGGACCGTGGTCAGCGCCGGTAGTTCTGGTGAAAAAGAAGGACGGGAAAATGCGCTTCTGCGTTGATTACCGTGCCTTGAACAAGATTACAGAGAAGGATGCTTACCCGTTGCCGAGGATCGACGACTCTCTGGGTTCTTTAGCAGGTGCAAGTTGGTGGAGTACCCTTGACTTAATGTCGGGGTACTGGCAGGTCGAAGTGTCCCCCGAAGATAGATGCAAGACAGCCTTTGCAACCAGGAAAGGTCTGTACCAGTTCCGAGTTATGCCGTTCGGGCTGTGCAATGCGCCCGGAACCTTTGAGCGGCTAATGGAGGCCATCCTAGCAGGACCCCATTATGATACGTGTCTCGTCTACCTTGACGATATCATCGTTTTTGGACGGACGTTTGACGAGATGATCCAGCGTCTTGATGGGGTCTTCAAGAGGTTAAAACAACATGGTCTTAAGCTCAAGCCATCCAAGTGCGTCATAGGGGCACGACAAGTCCTTTATCTAGGCCACGTAGTATCACAGAATGGGATTGGAACTGACCCACAGAAGATCCGTGCTGTGCTAGACTGGCCTCCACCCGTTTCGCAGACCGAGGTTCGGAGCTTCCTGGGTCTCTGCAGCTACTATCGACGTTTCATCCGGGACTTTGCCACCATTGCAGCGCCGCTGCATACGTTAACTGAAAAGAAGACAGTCTTCATATGGGACAACACAGCGAAGCAAGCCTTCGACACCCTGAAAGACAAGCTGACAACGGCGCCTGTGCTTGCTATGCCAGACTTTAGACTCCCTTTCATTTTGGACACGGACGCGAGTAACTATGGCATCGGGGCCGTTTTGTCACAGGTGATAGATGGAGAAGAGAAGGTCGTGGCATACGCCAGCCGCGTGTTGTCGAAGGCCGAACGAGCCTACTGTGTGACGAGAAGAGAACTGCTGGCTGTTGTGCATTTCGTCAAATGCTTTCGACACTACTTGTTTGGGCGGAAGTTCCTGCTTCGCACCGATCACGCCTCGCTGAGATGGCTCATGCGGTTCAAGGAACCGGAGGGACAGCTGGGCCGTTGGATTCAGGCCCTCGGCGTCTACGATTTCAACATCGAGCATCGTCCGGGTCGAAAACATGGTAACGCCGACGCACTGAGTCGTATCCCATGCAAACAGTGTGGTCGATCAAGCAGCGATGACGTTCAGGCAGCCGCCCGTGTGATTGAGATGGTGTCGCCAAGCGAAGGGTTCGGCCGAGCCCAGGCCGAAGATCCCGACCTACAACCTGTTCTCGACTGGGTGCGGCAAGGTAGCCGACCAAACCGAGAATACGTCAGTCCGTACGGACTCGTCACGAAGAGCCTGTGGGGTGCCTTCGATATGTTGGAGATTTGCGATTCGCTGCTGGTTAGACGTTGGGTGGATGACCGTGGTAATGTCAAGCGACGACTGCTGGTTGTACCTCGTTCCTTGCGCCGTAAAGTGTTAAGAGAGTGCCACGACGGTCCCACCGGTGGACATCTCGGAGTAAAGAAGACTTTAGCGAAGGTGAGGCAGGCCTATACCTGGCCTGGCCTGCAGACGGACATACGCCAATGGTGCCGAAGCTGCGATGTATGTAACAGAAGAAAGCAGGCTGGACGCAAACCGCGAGGACCACACAGTGGACAGATGACTGGTTGTCCGGGAGAGAGGATTGCAGTCGACATCCTTGGGCCAATGCCAGAGACGGGCAGTGGAAACCAGTATATTGCGGTCATCGGAGACTATTTTACCCGTTGGGTCGAAGCCGTAGCCATGCCCAACCAAGAAGCTCCTACCGTTGCACAGGCTGTGGTGGAACACTATGTGACCAAGTTCGGTGTTCCAATGGCGATCCATTCAGACCAAGGCCGCCAGTTTGAGAGCCGTGTCTTCAAGGAAATGTGCCGAATTTTGGGGATGAGGAAGACAAGGACGACGCCATACCCCCCCAATCGAATGGCATTATTGAGCGGTTCAACAGAACATTAGCCCAAATGCTACATGCCAGTGTTGACCGTCATCCAAGCGACTGGGACTTGCATATACCGCTTGTAGTGATGTCCTATCGTGCTACAGCCCATGAGACGACAGGGTTCTCGCCGAATATGATGGTGTTCGGGAGAGAAGTCTCCCTGCCGTCTCACTTGGTACTGGGAGCCCCTCACTGGGAGCCCCTCCACGTCAGCAAGTAGAACCTACGGGGTGGGTAGAAGAACTACGGGACGAGATGGACGAGATTCATCGTAACGCCCGGGAAGTGACTGGAAAGAGCCTGCGGCGCCAGAAGAGGGTATATGATAGCAAGGCCTTTCCGCAAAAGTACAAACCTGGAGATCAGGTTTACCTGTACATTTCTGCTCCCAGACGTGGAGAGAATCGAAAACTACGAGACCGCTGGGCAGGACCATACGTGATAAAGGAAGCTCTCACGGACGTGACCTACCGCATTGCAGATGAGGACGGAGGTCTCCGGGTTGTTCACCATGACAAGCTGAAGCCTTTCTATGCTCGTGAGATGTCCACCAGTGAGTCAGAAGAAACGTCTGGCGACGATGGAGATGTAGAATCAGATGATAGCGTCGGACATGGGGCTATCTTTCCTTACCCCATGGAACCATCGACTGTCGTCAAAACGCCGACTGTTGACCGGCGACCTCGATTGACCCGGGGCGGGCGTGAGATACGGCGACCACGGAGATTTGCCGATTTCGAGGTTGATTTGCAGTCTGCATCACCATTGGATCTCGAGATGGAAGCTTTACCCCCGGCCGAGGCCGAGACAGAACGGCGGCGGACGACCCGAGGCCGAGTGATTAGACGCCCCGCGCGTTATCGGGATTAATGTAATTCGGCAGTGTTTGGTCAGTGCCGTGAAACAGGGACCTGATGTCTCCTCCTTCAGTGACGACCCAGCAGACCGCTGGGAGGAATGTCTGATGTAATTCTACCGTATTTAAGCCTTTGTTATTATACTGTGGACTATCTACACATTCGGATAAAAGGCTGCGTGTTAATTCTACTCACCTGTGATTGGTAGCTGTGCCGAGCTCCACGACGAGGGCGTCGTGTTTTCGAAGGCGTGGGTAGTGTGACGAAAATGCCCGTGACCTGCAGAATGTTATTTTCGTTCTATGCGGACATTCTATATAGCATTGTGAATGGACCGATAATGGTGGATATTCGACTTACCTGTATTAACTGTGCGCTGAAACTTTCAGCGAGGGAAGTGTAAATATCCCTGACACGCATCTTGCATCGAAACCGGGCGAGAGAAGTCGAACTCTGTTGATCTGACACGAAATCCAACACCGCCTGAGTCTACACTTTCGTTTTATGGGGGCTGCCATGTTTGGGCGCGCAAAGGATTCTGGGAGCCAGAGCCTATATAAGACGTAGAGAATGGACGTTCGGCATTCTGTCATAGACATTCGGCCAGTAAGTATCGTGCGGGAGAGCACAGAGACAGGATCGCCGCAAATGCGCCGAAAGGGCCGAAAGTGCCGATTTATTGCCGAAATAGCACCGAACTGGGTTGGAAAGCCGAGAGCCGAGCCATAGCTTGGGAATAATAGATACTAACACGCACAGTATCTGAGGACGAGAAGTCCACAGTGGTTCGCACGTCTACAGTAGTTGTTATTCAGCATGCATGACGCATTAAAGTCTAACTTCTAACTGTACCGTGCGAACGATATCTACGGGAAATACAGAGCACCAAATATCCCACACCTGCAGCCTATTTTCATACAAATGCCATTCAGTATGTATTAAACATTAAAGTCTGGTATTTTGTCCGCGGCTAACGTTTTGCTTCGGCAATAGGTGATTAACTGTTTATTAGCCAGTGGTATTCGTACATAGGAACAGGTTCAGTGTAGTCCTCTACCTGAGCACCGGGCCGAAGTACTTTGCCGCAGTCCTCGGTTAATAGCGAATTATCACCGCTAGCGTTGGCTATGTATTTTACATGATTACAAATACTTACTCACACACAGACACCAGATCATCGGCCCTCGGGACGAGATCTGCACATACGGCTCACACTAGCTCGCACTTCAACACAGACTAGCGTTCGAGGTTACGACCGAGACTTGCGTACGTCTAATTCACTCACTCACCTTACCCCCACGGGTCGTATACAGGCTTCGGCTAGATGCGATCAATAACACATACTTGCTTACATACAAGATCGTCGGCCTTAGGGACGGAATAAACCTAATCACAGTCACATACACCAGTTACCTACAGGCCTCGGCTAGGAGTAACTGATAACACAAGCTTACCTCCACTGTACATATTTACACTGTCGCAGGGCTCGAATTATGCTTTGCCGCAAGACTCTGAATTCTATTACAAATCATTGATATTAATTGACATTACACTGTAAGGTAATAATACGCCCCCGAGACCAGGGCATTATTACCACATATATATGCAGACAATCTGAGCCTATTAACTCGTCCTTGGGTCAACGCCGTGAGGGCCGAAATCGGGCCGCCGAAGACGTGAGGCCTGCCGAGCCGAAGTCAGGTCGCCGAAGACGGGTCGCCGAAATCGGGCCGCCGAAGACGTGAAGTCTGCCGAGCCGAAAGGGGTCGCCGCCGAATTCGGGCCGCCGAATTCGGGTCGCCGAAGACGTGAGGTCTGCCGAGCCGAAAGGGGCTGCCGCCGAAGACGCTGTGGTGTGCTGTACGGACCGACGCCGCC
This sequence comes from Hanleya hanleyi, assembly GCA_036873755.1. NCBI lineage: Eukaryota > Metazoa > Mollusca > Polyplacophora > Lepidopleurida > Hanleyidae > Hanleya > Hanleya hanleyi. The sequence goes on from JAVTVY010044826.1 coordinate 26,994, forward strand.
GAAGGGCTACTGCTAGGAGAGGCAGTGATACGGAGAGGATTCCCGAGACGATTAATAACGCTTAGATGAACTGGGCCGTGTAACCTTAGACACGGTAGACGTTCCATACAGTCCGGGGCTACGCCTACGACCGGAGAGGAACCAGAGACGCCGTACCATACCACGACGAGAGCCAGTCTGGACGAGACTGGGCCGTGACGCGTCATAGATAGGGTCTCATGTATATATTTTATATTATTAGTCTTTCTCTTTAAGATAAAGATAACACTTAACGATAACTACCTCTAGAGTAGGGATCTTTATTACCGGTATTGTGCGCGTACAGAGCTGTGTACATTGCAGAATACAATATTATTACTTTATTATTGCCTTGGTTGTTTCTACAGGTCCCCCCATCCTACCTCCTCGATCCAGACAAGGTGACAGGTTGAATCGGACCTTCCTCGTTGGCCAATTCCAGTCATACGAGACTGCGTTCACATCAGCCTGACAATTTGTCACAGGGGCCTGAGACCAGGCCGCCTCAAGTCTCGTGTACACCGCAAAGATAGACGTTTACTGACCGCTCGAACGTCACATATGCATGGTTTTCTATTTTCCACCAATGTAGGGAATATTTCTCTACATGTACCAGATACTAATAGCCAGGGAGGCATATCAATGTTTTGACTTTCAGAGAGAAAGGGTTAACAAACATGTACAGTTATCCAGATCCGGTATCTCGCATTACAAAGAAACAATGAGACAATAATGGCTCTTAGTCATATAGGTAGGTGTGACACAATAACATTAGATTAATTAGTGTATCCAATATCAATTTCATATGAGATGGAAACAATTATCAAATCCTCAATAGCCATTACATTTAGGAAAATATACCAAGATAAAAATATAATCACTTATGACACATCATCTCACGACTTAGATTGGTAAATTCAACTGGAACCCGACCCTTCTGCACCGATACCATGGCAGGCTTGACTAAAACATTTCTGGGTGTTGCCCCACGCTCTATAGGCAGACTACCGATGAGAGCTGCGGATTCTCCTCCAGGCAACTCGTGTCTAGTGGTACATGCAACAATTCTACTACACATGGCCGGTACTCGGATAGGGCTTCGTCCTGCAATTCTTACTGTGCTACAGAAATCCACCTGCGCAGCGTCTGATAGCCCGCTGGTGTTGATCGTATCAGAGTAGAGGGCTAGGACAGGAGCCCACGTCCTTCCCTCAACTGTCTTGGATAAATTCTTCAGAAAGTCAACCCCAGTCATACCACGTAGTTGTTCTTGAATAGCGCGAAAAATGTTACTTCCCAAGATGACGGGCATGTTCTCCCTTCTGGCAACCATCGGCCCCTCAAGTATATCTGCCACCACTAAGAAACCCATTCTGGGAAAGGTGTGTCCCAGAACGGTAAGATCAACTTCAGTATAACCCTTATACGGTATACTCTGTCCATTAGCTGCTGAGAGGTTCAGGTAAGATGAAACATCCAGAATGTCCTTCCCTGATCCCAGGATCTGCTTGAAGAAACTCTCTGTAATAACGGATACCTCGGCGCCAGTGTCCAGAAGGCAGCAAGCCCTGACACCACCTAACTGGGCAACAGCATGTGGACAGCTTCCGGACACCTTCTCAAGAAATGAGCCTTGATCAATCTTAGCCTCGCCTACCGCTTGGCTCACAGCGGCAGGCCCCTCCCATTTCCCGACAATGACGACGGTTGATGGGGGTTGCCACGTCTTTCCTGGCGGTCAGTACAGTTGGCTATCATATGTTCGGAAGACTGACATCCAAAGCACAGGCGACGTCCTTGCGCATCCCTCTGATCACGTCTTCTGGTGCCATTGCCTGTACGTGGCCGAAAACTAGAGGAATCTCTACTGCTCTCTGTCGAAGACCGGTTCCTAAATTCCTCAAATACTTCCTGGAGTTGTTTAATGGAGTCCTGTTGTCCTTTCAGCAGCTTCAACAAGGACTCATCAACGGTATTCTCTTGAACAGATGCTGTTTTTGGTTCAGATCGAACATTTGCTGATCTTCCAAACCACTCGAGGGCTCGATCCCGAGCTTCAAAATAAGAAAGGGAAGGGACCTCAGTATTCAGACGCCGCAGTTCCCGCTTCATTCCCTCGTCGCGGACCGCTTCTGCCAAACGTCCCTTCAGTGTGGTGTTCCTGTGGGTCTTTGAACTTTCGTCCAGATCCTCAATACGCTTGTGTATGGCCGCAAGCTCTAAAGAGCAACTGAGGACATCTTCCTCTTTCCGTTGAATATACTGATAAAACCGTGACCACAATTGGCCTAAGGTATCTCCATCCCCAAAAACTTTGCTTAAGACAGAAAATATAGTTTCCGCAGGAGAATTCTCGTCAAGCCCACGACCTTGGATTTCCTGGCGGGCTTTCCCTGCCAAGTGGTCCAGAACTAGAGCTGATTGGCGTTGAGGACTTAGACAGCATGCAGCTAAATGAGCGCGAACATCTGCAATCCAATCTGTAATGGTAAGGCCCGTCGCACTAATGGGGCGGTCTTTGAAACGATCCAACTTACGAGCTTGGGATACATACACTGGCGGTGTAGCAGCATATCTCGGCGCCAACCCAGTGGTCGCCACGCCATTTTGCTTTACCTCTCTGCGTACAGTGTTTTCCCCCGCTGTCGGCTCGCGCCTCTCTCGTTCATTTGCTTTTCGCTCCCGCTCAGCTTGAACCATACGGTTAACCTCGCTTCTTGCAGCAGCTCTATCTTATGATGGCCGAGAAGGGACATCGCTGTATTGTGTTATGAATCACACGAAGGCAGGATGCGAAGTCAGGATGCGAAGGACGAAGGCAGGATGCGAAGCGCGAAGTCAGGATGCGAAATCAAAACATGAAGCGCGAAGTCAGGATGCGAAGTCGCGAAGGCAGGATGCGAAGTGGCGAAGCCAGGATGCGAAGCGCGAAGTCGGGATGCGAAATCAAAACAAAGCATTGCAAAGACTGGAAGCGAAGCGCGAAGCCAGGAAGCGAAGTCGCGAAGGCAGGATGCGAAGTGGCGAAGCCAGGATGCGAAGCGCGAAGTCAGGATGCGAAGCGCGAAGTCAGGATGCGAAGTCGCGAAGGCAGGATGCGAAGTGGTGAAGTTAGGTGCCGTGACTTCGCGCTTCATGTTTTGATTTCGCATCCTGCCTTCGCGACTTCGCATCCTGACTTCGCGCTTCGCATCCTGACTTCGCATCCTGACTTGGCGCTTCGCATCCTGGCTTCGCCACTTCGCATCCTGCCTTCGCGATTTCGCATCCTGGCTTCGCGCTTCGCATCCTGCCTTCGCATCCTGACTTCGCGCTTCGCTTCCAGTCTTTGCAATGCTTTGTTTTGATTTCGCATCCTGACTTCGCGCTTCGCATCCTGGCTTCGCCACTTCGCATCCTACTTTCGCGAGTTCGCATCCTGACTTCGCGCTTCATGTTTTGATTTCGCATCCTGACTTCGCGCTTCGCATCCTGCCTTCGTCTTTCGCATCCTGACTTCGCATCCTGCCTTCGTGTGTCGGTCCAGATTCATTAACACAATACAGCGATGCCCCTTCTCGGCCATCATACTATCTGCCTCAGCATGCGCTACTTGTTGTTGAAACTCCAGCAATTTCGTGGTTGCGGTGGCCCTGGCTGCTTCAGCTGCCTCTGCACGTTTTTGGCTCTCCTGGAATTTCGCATCCATCTCCTCCAAACGTTTCATCAGTTCCTCAATGGTTGCCATAATTGTCCAATAAACTACACTGAATACTTACCAACAAACTCTGAAAATGAATCACATTTACCACCCACAATATCTACAATACCAAGGTGTCGACTCATATATGCAAACACTCTGGTCTTCCAGCTAGACTTAGAGAACACACATATCAGGCATCAAACAGAATCTGTACTACCCTGGGAGGGCGGACATGTATGCCCTGGATACCTACCCGTCCACAATCACAACCGGAAAGAGAAAATACTTGTACAATACTGGTGTCCCATGTCGAGCCTGTACAGTCAAACCTGGCAACAATCTTATACAGCATGCACTATATGAATAGTCAAACTAAAGGTGTAGGGGGGGAGCAAGAAAACATATAGGGGGAAATAGGAATGAGTGGAATAGGAAGACAAAAAAGAGAGGGATGTGAAGGGGGAAATATACAAGTAGACAATACAAAAAAAATTCTTACTGGGTACCTGGAACAGTGAGGCAAGGTTCACTCGTCTACAAATACAACACATCTACCTACCACAACTGGATTCTCACAGGCAGCTGAAAATATGTAGAGAATACACCACTAACTCTGCCCATACACACACTTGCATAGATGTCCAATAGTAGATGAGTTCATGCAATCAAAGTTTTTTTTTTTTTTTTTTTAAGTTTCTCTTACTTAGCAGTTCCAAGTTCTTAAAAAAAATCCAATATCTGGGTGACGATTAATATCTCTTCTCAGTGGTTCCAAACAACTTCCCAGTTCTATTGGCATTTACCCTTCAAATACCACACTTTCAGTTCCAGCACTTGACTGTCCTAGAATGGTCAATTCACCACTACTACTGCAGAATCCGGGATAAAGTCTACTAGTCTTCAAATTGAACTGAGGACTCATGTATTTGGGATGGATGAACTTCACACAGTTGCTAGATAACTCTCCTTTACCAATTCTTTGATGATTGGACTGGAATTCACCAAGTTCATTAAAGATGTCCAAGTATGTCCACATCTGTTATTTTCAGTTATCTTCTTTAGGTCACAGGGGGTCCCTTCAACGTGATCACTTGTCTGTGTCATTGCTCCTCTATTCCCATGGATTTCTTTATTTATATGTCACCATCAACATCATACAGTTTAACAATCATATTTCTACAAGCAAACCATTATGGGCAAAATGTATCAGCCTGCACAACATCTAAGGACAATACACGGTGGAGAACCGAAGCGCACTCACGGAGGAGGTACGAAGCGAACTCTACAACACGATACCAAACGGCCAGGAGATTTCTATCAGCTTACATTCTTCCTGGCCAAGTTTTCGCTGGTCCCACAGCGAACCTTCACAGTGCAAAACAATACGCCACGTCGGTCCACCCGCAGGCCTGCCCGAGCGACATCATACAAGTATCTAAACCAATAAACACGAGTTGCCTGGAGGAGAATCCGCAGCTCTCATCGGTAGTCTGCCTATAGAGCGTGGGGCAACACCCAGAAATGTTTTAGTCAAGCCTGCCATGGTATCGGTGCAGAAGGGTCGGGTTCCAGTTGAATTTACCAATCTAAGTCGTGAGATGATGTGTCATAAGTGATTATATATTTATCTTGGTATATTTTCCTAAATGTAATGGCTATTGAGGATTTGATAATTGTTTCCATCTCATATCAAATTGATATTGGATACACTAATTAATTTAATGTTATTGTGTCACACCTATATGACTAAGAGCCATTATTGTCTCATCGTTTCTTTGTAATGCGAGATACCGGATCTGGATAACTGTACATGTTTGTTAACCCTTTCTCTCTGAAAGTCAAAACATTGATATGCCTCCCTGGCTATTAGTATTTGGTACATGTAGAGAAATATTCCCTACATTGGTGGAAAATAGGAAACCATGCGTACAACATGTATTTGTTCTGAAGATTGTATTTTATTGTAATTTTCAGGGTCCTTGGCTCTACTACAGTTCTCACCTATCTTGTAGTCCATGGCCCAGTACTAGAGAGATAAATGCTCATATTCCTGTACATCACCCTCGAACAATAAACCCATGAACTGATTTGTTATTTCACTCGATGAGTTAAACGTTTGTGATTTGGCGTGGGGTCACATTTGGCGCTGCGAGCATATTGTAGCTGTTCATATGGACATCTTGAATAGCGTGACCACACGGCTTCGAGCACCGGCTTGAGCGGTATTATATACTAATATTTGAGAACGATCATGTAATAACCCTATCAAGTCATCTTATGGAAGGTGATTAACTATGTGACCATTAGATATAGAATAAACGGCCCAAGCGAGGGAATATTAAATAGAAAGCACGCTCTTATTCAGTACTCGCATCTGTGAGGGCCGACGCCGACCAAGCGCTTCATTTTACATTTATTGTAAATGTTCATGTGGGCAGCTTGAATGACACGCGAACATGGGCCCCTAACACCGACTTGAGATACAAATATTTAAGATATATATCTATACGTCTGTCAAAGATATATTTAAGAGCGAAGATGTCTCAAACAAATACAAACACCCCAGAAATCAATCTTAATAAATTAATATTCTATCAATGCTCCCCAATCGCACATGTCGCGACATATCCAAATGGGAGAGCAGATAGGATTCAATTTTAATTAGATTGCACAGAAACTGACCTACCCTGACACGAGGCCCCCGTGATGTCCTGAAGAGCCCACCATCAAATTCAACAACTGGTCGACCCTGACAGGACGCTCCTGTAATGTCCTGATGAGCCCACTATCAAATTCAATAAATACATCATAAGCTGATCCTGACAAGATCAGTAAATAAATATATGTGAACTAAGTGCGTTAGAGCGGCCGAATGATTTTGAAAAAGTTTATGGAGTCATGGGGTACTCTGATACCTCGTGGTCTCGCAAAATCCGCGTTTTTTGCGGAGAAAAATCTCTAACCCCAGCCAGAAAACATGTTATATACTAGCTGTCGTGGTGGCTGAATGGATAGTGGACTAAAAGGATACAAACCCACTCTTGAACTTTTCATCACTATAATATAATCTTTTACTGGCTCTTCACGAAAGTTTACTAGGACCATAAACCCAGTCTTATATATGGTACAGATCGCAGAGGTGGGATACAAATATTTGCCTATGGTAATTTACGCATCGATAAATATATAAAGCAAGAGAGGCTAGAGGACAGGCGCCTATCCATAGCTTCCCTGGATTGTGTATGTACTTGTCAGAATCCAAACGCTTTGTGGGTAACATATTTTAGTTTTTTAAATATAATATAGGAGAGCCGACGATGCTTACAATTTGTACCCGCCATCCATTACGGTGAATCGCTTGCCTATCAAATTTGCTATACATTCTGAAAGGATAAATATTCGGACGATTTACACTGGTTTAGGAATTATACCTGTCCTTAACTAAGTCTGAATAATCTTCGAGTCAGTTCAAGATTTACCCAGGTTCATGAGTTTTAGCTGTCCTTAACTCTGTCAGTTCAAGATAATCTTCCTTCGTGGCTTTCTCAGTGTTCTTTTTTGCTCGTTTATTGCATTTAAAATTCAACGAGGTTGATTGTACAGCTTTCTGTGTTATTTGTTGGAACACTCTCTGCATATGTATAACTAAACAAGCCCCCCTCATACAGTTGAACTTAAAAATAGGAGGGGTCGGATTACACCAGATTATTCGAATTATCAACCGCGGTGCTCCAATAAAATCACCTTTAGGTCGAAATAAAAACATGTACATGAATTATTGAGCATTATCAATTATTCGAGAAACACGTGATTGATTTCATAGCCGAATACTCCAAGACCGTTAGGAATATATGTACCCCAGAGACAATAAGGACTGTACTTATTGCTCTGAATAGCTTTAACTCATCTCTGCATATACCTTCAGGTTCTCTTATTTCACTTCAAAAATTTTATTTCAAATTTCAGTTCCATTTTCAATCTCAATTTTTCTTCAAATTCCTGTTTAAATTCAAATTCTATTTTTCAAATTTGAATTAAATATACATCTAAACTTTCGAAATTGAAAAAAAATTCAATCTAAAGATCAATTAGGATTTCTCAATACCGAATTATTAATTTTATTTTTAAAAACGCAAGAAAGGTAGCACATTTGACAATAACTAATATATTTCAGCATGAGCTTTCGTAGATATATAATCCACTTCGTCAAATGCATAAAGTGGATTGATTGAAATTTTAGTTTTCGCGGTCCATCAACACAATGCCTTATGTATATACCATAATACATTTCTTTGTTCAGTTCATAGATTTACAAGCATGAAAGATTACAGCATTTTAAAGAAGATATTCCGTATTCTAGTCTGAATGTGAGGCGCCGAGGGGGACTTTGCTGTGACGTTAAATGGTTGCTTTTTAGTCGCCAGACGTCGTCAATTCGTAAGTCTTACACATCTCACCCATTTAAAAATTAAAAAAATGCTATATGTACAAGTTCGACTATCTATATCACCTGTGTGGCTGCGTGTTTTGATTGTAAAGATTAGTGAATCTGTAGAACAATCGGCCCTGAGAATAAAGGTATCGCTGATGATCTTATAGTTCAGTAATGGCCAAATGGGTCAAGGAGACTTGACCTCTTATTGTTTAAAACAAAAAACAAAAACAAAACAATTCTGTGGGTACCATGTATAGAGGTTTCATGTATTTTTTTTTAAGATTTAAGAATAATAGCCAATCGATTCGATATAAGCTATTAAGGTGGTGTATACGTTATTTATCAGGAGATGTTTAGGATTTAATATGGTAGCTAACAGAAGAGGGACTTTTTAGTTCGTTTTCCAGAGTATGTTGGTGGGGGTGATGTTTTGGGCATTTTTGTTAAATGCTTTCTTCGTCATTGTTGCATGAGGTACATAGTGCTGAGGTGTTCTTGATTAACACAGAGAGGTATGACTGTAGTCCGGTTTTGCTTAATTTTGTTCTTGTGACGATCCAGTCATCACGTTTTCTAGCTGAGTGAAATCCACAAGCCCGTCTTTTTTGACCAACTAGAATTTTATGTAGGCAACAGCCACGGTTTTCTTCATTTCATACCTTTTCCCAGTTGCTATATATTTTGCTTCTAATGATAGTAATTAGTTTCTTAGTTCCTAATCGTATGGTCACTTCAGGTGCAGTTTTGGTGAAGCTGCCTTTGGATGTCCACTCGGCGGCTTCATTTCCTCTGATATCTACGTGCGCCGGAACCCATGCTAGACTATCGTCAATGTCATCGTCGCGTATTTGTGTACATGTACTTTCTATTCTGTTTTTGATGTCATGCCTACTGCCGGATCTGAAATTCCCTATTGATATCAAACATTTAAAGGATCGTTGAAAATAATTGTTCTGGTATTTCAGGAGAAATCAGAGGCCTTGCATGATTATAGCGACTAGTTCACTATAGTATACATGCATGTTGTCTTGTAGATTGAAGCTATTCTGAATGCCGAGTTCTAGGATAATGATTGCAGATCTTGTATTGCTACTTGAGTGTTTGGAGCTGTCAGAACAGGTAATTTTTCCAATTACTCATGACATATTCAAGGGTAGTATCTTTTATATGCTCTGGTTGCCATATTTAGTGATGTAGCTGTGCATATTCTTGTTTATGTGTTATGTGACTAATTGCCAGGTGGTCTATTGATCGAGTCAGCGTCAGAGATACATGTAAGCGTGAGTAGTATATAGAGTGCATTTCAAGCCACATTTTGCCGGGGGAGATAACTCTTGCATCCACCAGGGGGCGCTGTTTCCAGGTTAAAGTATAGGAAGCGGCCATTTACGGCCTTTGACCTCTGAGGCCGTGTAGAGGTCAAGGCCGCTATAGCTCCAACAGGTGGCGCCCCCTCTTTCACCTCGAATTCCTCCGCGGTGAGGCGGTCTGGCGGTGATGCGGTCGCGGGAAAAAGCTTCCGCGGAGAAAAAGTAGTCCCCAGACTTCAAATACGCTGCATGGTCCGATTGGGTCGAGTGAGGTATCAAAGTGAAGCATTCGTGAAGGGGCATCCAGTCACGGGTGGGTGCATGTAAAATTAGGATTTTTTCCCGAAACTATAAAAAGCGGAACACGGACTTTACCCTTAAAATAGGGGGAAACCCCTATCAACCCTAGTCAAAAGGGCTAATATCGTGCCCCGGGCTTATTGGGACCTGCCTATCAAGTCAATGGGGTGGGTGTATGTAAAATTAGGATTTTTTCCCGAAACTATATAAAGCGGAATACGGACTTTATCCCTAAAATAGGGGGAAAACCCTATCACCTCTAGCGAAAAGGGCTAATATCGGTCCCCGGGCTTATCGGGGCCTGCCTATCAAGTCAATGGGGTGGGTGCATGTAAAATTAGGATTTTTTCCTGAAACTATAAAAAGCGGAACACGGACTTTACCCCTACAATAGGGGTCTGTATTATACAATATAAGGGAAAATGCCTGTATGGGGTATGGGGATGGTCAATTTTTTTTGTGGGCTTTACTATGGCTTGTGGGGTCTCGTTTTTCTCGTTTCGCCAAGAAAATGACAATGGGAAGGGTCCCGGAGCGAATCGGTGAAATTTTTGGGAAAAGTCACCGAGGTCTGTATATAGGCTCATACTGGCTATATGGGGGAGGGGTGGTCAATTTTTTTTGCGGGCTTTACTATGGGTTGTGGGGTCTCGTTTTTCTCGTCTCGCCGAGAAAAACACAATGGGAGGGGTCCCGGAGCGAAGCGGTGAAATTTTTGGAAAAAGTCACCGAGGTCTGTATATAGGCCTATAGGCTGGCTATGGGGGGCATAGGTCCAACCTGGGAAATTCACACACGTTCATTGTGATATGGGTTGTTTGGTCTTGTTTTTCTCGTCTCGTCATTTAGAACATGATGGGAGGGGTCCCGGAGGTAAGCGGTGAAATTTTTGGAAAAGTACTGGGTAGGGCTGTATATAGGCCCATAGGCTGGCTATGGGGGTAAAGGTTCAATCTGGGAAATTCACACACGTTCATTGTGATATGGGTTGTGTGGTCTTGTTTTTCTCGTCTGGTCATTTAGAATACGATGGGAGGGGTCGCGGAGGTAAGCGGTGAAATTTTTGGAAAAAGTCACGGAGGTCTGGTTAGGCCCATAGGCCTATACTGCATGGCTATGGGGTATAGGTCCATACCGGGTGGACTAATGGTTCGTCCGTGTTCAATAGTCTGCGCATGCGCAGTCTGGCCGTAGTATAGAAAGCAGGCATTTGGGGGGTATGTGGGTGTGTGTTTGGGGATGGACCGCTATGGGTCCGAATGGGTCGTGGAAGGTGTCAAAGTGAAGTTTGTGTGGGTTAGAGTCAGAATGGTGTGATTTTAAGTGCAAGTCGCGTCAATCTGCGCATGCGCAGTTGGTTGTAGTAAGTAAAGTGTCCATTTTGTGGCAGTACAGGAAGGAATTTGGGGTCGAGATGGACCATCCTTGGTCCGAATGCGTCCTGGGAGGTGTCATTTTGTAGCTCTCGGGGTGTACATTCCGATTTGAGGGATGTTCCCGTCATCTGTGACGTCATCAGTAGGAGTAGTAGCGAAAGTGGACATTTTGGGGAAGTGAAGGAAGGTATTTGGTGTAGAGATGGACCATCCCTGGTCCGATTGTGTCGTGGGAGGTGTCATTTTGTAGCTCTCGGGGTGTAGACCCCGATTTGAGGGATGTTCGCGTCATCTGTGACGCCATCGGTAACGTCATCAGTACGAGTAGTAGCGAAAGTGGGCATTTTGGGGAAGTGCAGGAAGGTATTTTGGGTAGAGAGGGGCCATCCTTGGTCCCAATGCGTCGTGGGAGGTGTCATGTTGTAGCTGTCGGGGTGTACATCCCGATTTGAGGGATGCTCACGTCATCTGTGACGTCATCAGTAGGGAGTAGTAGCCAAAGTGGGCGTTTTGGGGGGTGTGTGGAGGTGTGTTTGGGGTAGAGAGGGGAGGATTAGTAGTATAAAAGCGCATTTCGAGCCCTATTGGCCTTGCGGCGCTATGCGCAATGAGTGTATGCGCGTATGTGTGTGCGTGTGTGTGTATGCAGCATGTGTGTGTATACGTCTGTGGGTAGGTGTGTGTATGTCGCCGTGTTCCATGATACAGACAGATGAGAGGAACACCAGGGTACCAGGAACTGACCGTTGACTCCTGCGCGCGCTAGCGCATATTGACCGTTGACCTCAGAAATTTGCATATCACGTGACAGAGGTCAACGGTCAATGAGTGCACTTGGAGCTCAGAGCTCGGAAGTGACATTTGCATATGACCTCTGTGAGGTCACTTCCGCTTCCGTTCACGTGACCGGAACTGATCTTTGACCCCTGCGCGCAATTTTTATCCGGCATTGTTAGCGCGCGCAAGGGTCAAAGGTCAGTTCCGGTCACGTGAACGGAAGCGGAAGTGACCGTTGACCGTTGACCTCTGTCACGTGATATGCAAATTTCTTAGGTTAAAGGTCAATATGCGCTAGCGCGCGCAGGGATCAACGGTCAGTTCCTGGTACCCTGGTGTTCCTCTCATCTGTCTGTATCATGGAACACGGCGACATACACACACCTACCCACAGACGTTTACACACACATGCTGCATACACACACACACACACACATACACACACATGCATACACACATGCATACACACACGCACACGCACACACACGCGTAGAGACACTCGCAAGCACACACACATACACACACAGAGGCATACACACACACATACACGCATACACGCACACGCACACACACACGCCTACACACACGCAAGCACACATACACACACACACACACACACACACCCACACACACCCACACACACACACGCACACAGACGCATACACACACATACACGCACACACACGCACATGCACGCATGCACGCACACGCACACACAATATGACTGACTATTCACATGCAGGGCATGAGAGCTTCTGGACCTGGGCCTGATAGAAGTCCGGGCTGGTAGTACATTCGTGAACATCCGGGCACTTTTACATCCGGGACTTTTACATCCGGTTACATCCGGGTTCTTGTACATCCCTGACTGTAGAACATCCGGGTACTCCTATGTTGGCCTATAAGAGCCGAAAGTTTTACGGCATTCATCATTTCCAGATCCACAGCCGATATGTTCTCTTGCACAACTTCCTCGAAGCGCTTTCATCGCCTGGACAGTTTGCGTTGTCACACACGTGCACGCCACGAAGTAACCATGCATACATGTGCGGATTGTGATATAGCCTTTAAGCATCCAAGTCAATTGAGACGTCATCGAAATGTCATACACGGATCACGCTCGCCACTCTCGAGACCGGATATTTCAGTTTCTATGGGAATGCATCTGAGAATAGAAGAACCCATCCAGGTCGATTCGCCACCGCGTATTGAAGAGCCGATGGAGATTGATCTCAGTGTTTAATGAGAGAAGTAAGAGCTTCGAGCTTCAGTATCATGGATTGCTCGAAGACGTTTAGGTTACACTGAACGAAGATTGAACTTTCTGAAATGATGGCTTCTGATTGGTCGATAGGCCGGTCACCTCCCCTCTAACTATAAACACGGAAACACGCATGTTAGATGTACATTTCTCACAACCTTTACCAGACCCAATCAAATGGAAAAGCCAGCCAATTCCAATTACAAGCGTCTAGTCCGTCATTCATAATCCAGCCGTCGTCCATTAGAGAATATCCGCGTCCATAATCCAAAGACCTATTCCATTTTCCACTTAACAGTATTAGCACCAAATTCAAAAAGACAATCATAGTATACATAAACATAGGCTTGTTTCCTGCAAGAGAGAAGCGGTCAACAGTTTTCAATGATGCCGGCAAGACATCATGATGCTCCAAAAATATCAAATCCGTATCGCTGATCAGTATTCTTAATCCATAATATTCGTTGTAAAGTCGTCATCCAAAGAATGATGTATCTCAGTCACGCTTTGATTGTGTCTGTTCATATGAGTACCATGAGGATCTTGAAGTACATGGGTTCATACGGCCCCTAGCCCCCGGGTTAAGCGGAATTAGACACAAGTTACGAAACGTAGCGCCATAGATCTTGCACGCTACGTTCGTATTTTGCTATCAGCATGCGATATGTATCGCCAAATTTGAGAAACTTTGAGCGGAGGCGCTTAGTGGAATAGCCCTGTTTTATAAGTTTCTGCAACAATGTTTTGTGACGTTGATTAAAGTCGTCACATTTAACACAGGATCTAGCAAATGCTACTAAGCGAGATATGTATAGGCCATATGCAGGTCCCACTGGAATATTACTATCCAGAAAGGGATAGTTTACGATGTCGAAATTGTAATCATCTCTTTTGTCATAAAGTCGACGAGAGAGAATACCCGCTTCATTTTTATAGAGATAGAGATCTAAATAAGATGTGCCTGTAGGGCTATCTGTAGTTTCCTTCAAATCCAGTGAAGGTGGATATATCCTTCACTGCGTCATTTATATAGCGATTATCCACAGCGAGAAGATCGTCTATATAGCGTTTGGTGAATGAGAAGGAACGGGCTTTGAATGGATCGGTTTTTGAAAGCATATAGTCATATTCATAAGAGAACAGATACAGGTCGGGCAACAGGGGTGCACAATTAGTACCCATTGGAATACCTATATGTTGCTGATATATTGTGTTGCCAAATTTCACATAGATATTTTTAATGAGAAATTCAAGCAACACGATATGGCCGTGTGGTCATATCATCCAAGTTGCCACATGAACAGGTACAATAAAAGCGTACCTGAGATACAACACATATCACTAATCGTTAGATTCTTGGTATGTGCTTTAGAATAGGTTAACCAGAGGACTATTCTGTGAAGTCATGTGACGCAGTCAGTATGTCGGCACCTCTTCCCACTTCCCTTATATGTGTTGTAATCTATAAACAAAGAAACATCCCATGAATGATATCTCTTGTATGTAGTCGAGCTAAAGAATGCTTTATGGCTTCCGACATCAATATATCTACGATCAGTTTTCTTGAACACAGATACTATTAATGAACTTATACGGTCAATAAGGTCCTGATGAGGGATTGTAGTATAGAGAGTCGAGAAATCCCATGTGGATACATGTCTGTACGGTATGTGACCTTTAGCATCAAGTTCTTCCGTAAGACATTTTGAGTTTTTCAATATCCACATACATTCAATGCCAGAGTTCTTGAAAATAGTGGCGCAATACCTTTCCCAAAATGCTTTTACCTCCTGAAGGGCCCTCGTCAATAGGGTTGAAAGAAGCTTGGTGGTGTAGCTTCTAGAACCAGCTATGAATCTAGCTTTGTATGGTGATTTATGCATTTTGGGAGTCCAGTATATTTTTCGTATGTCGTTATGATTGGTTGGAAGACAAATACCTCTTTCCCTGAGAAAGTTTTTGTGATTGTTAAATAAATCTTCCAGAGTAAATGCAGTTTGGGAGTAAGTAGACGTATTTGATGAGGATGTGTCTACACTCAATTCTTTAACCAGCACCTGGTAATAGTAATGTTTACATATGAATATTATATTATTCGGAGCTTTGTCTGCTGGGACTATGACGAATTTACTCTGGAGATTTGCTAGAACTTCTTGCGAATTGAGGTTTCTCAGAACTTGTTTTGCTTGGGGAAGAGTACTTCTGTCAATATTGCGGATTGTTTCAACGACCTTGCTCTTGGTGAGGTCCAGCCAATCAGCGAGTACTGTAGGTTCAACTGTTTTCGCTTAGACCAATCAATAACGTACTGTTCCAATGCAGACAGGACTATCTTCTGGTCGGCCTTCAGATTTATTCTTCTCGGCTCTCTATATTTAGGTCCTTTCATCAGGAGTAATTTCAGATCCTTATCACTCACCACATCAAGGTCACCAGTCACAATATGTTTGCATGGTGTATAGATAAATTTCGACAATTCACAATCACAACTATAGCCTCCTGACGTGTATAAGTTCCAGTCAAATTCCTGGACAGCATTGGAGTAATTGAATATTTTGGTGGCTATAGATTTAGTGTACTTATATGAAATGCAAGGAGGTTCTGTGAACTTAAAATAGTTTGGTACAGCGTTGCGTACCTCTGGATCATTCAGGATTCGAGGTAAATTAATGGTGTCCAGTCCTTTATCTAAGAAGTTGAGTTTCAAGAAAAGCCGATCTTGAGAGGTTTCGATTATGTTCACTGGACGATACAACCGAAAATACGCTATATCTTGACATACTTTAACGATTTTTGATGGTATTATATTTCCTGAAGACGCAGATTGTTGTATATCTCTGGCTATTTGATCTAAAGCTCTCAGAGGTAACGCATACAGAACTGTACGTAAGCTATGTATATTATTGGGTGTGTTAGTTAAACCCACTAAGTAATTTAAAGTGATATGATCGTGAACCGTTTACCATTATTAACGAGCAATCGTTGAAGATTGGCGAAAAGGTGCCGGTTTCCACTCGACTCCCCAAACGAGTTACCAAAAGATACCCGCCCATAACTATGGAGATGATAGATGATTTTTTCAGTGTGGGTTATAGCTCAACCAGGGGAGAGCCCGGAGATCTCCGCTACCATCGCCAGCGATGCCTGACCTGCCTTGAAGGTGTATCCTTGGCCGGATGTAATCTTTGCACGAGGAGAGAGGAAATTTTCCAGTGGGCGAAGTGAATTGAACATCCGGGCACTTTTACATCCGGGGACTTTTACATCCGGGTACATCCGGGTTCTTGTACATCCGGGATCTTGTCGCTGACGTCCGCGCCTACATCCGGGTACTTCTATGTTGGCCTATAAGAGCCAGAATTTTACGGCATTCATCATTTCCAGATTCACAGCCGATATGTTATCTTGCACAACTTGCCAGAAGCCATTTACTCGCCCACAAGATTTGCGACGACACGAGTCCTCCACCCACAACGGTGCACGATATACTTGTATAACCTGCGCACGGTCATTTAATCGGGAAGATGCTTTACTGCGCCATGAACGCTCACTCCACGAGGGCGCGACGGAACAATGTAATGAATGTGGTCAACTCTTCAAACGATCCAGTCAGTTAAGACAGCACCAACATTTGATTCATAGTCCGTCACCACGGTATGAGCGACAACTTCCCACTAGAGAGGCACCCATGAGGGACAGACCTAGTGAAGATGAGCCCGGGGAGACGAATGTCACTGGTGATGCGAACACGGAGAGCCCGCCTATACCCACAGTTCAGAAGAGCCTAGATATCCAGCCGGCCCCCAGCGTTACTGTTCCCAGTCAGACGCCTGACAACATCGAACATTTTCTGGAAGATGCGGTGGATGTTCCCAGCGATCACTTACAGGACGCCCATCCAGTGAGTGACATCTATCGGCGCCATTGGCCCATGATACGGCACTGTTTCCACCGTCATCGCCCTATTCAAGATATCTACAATTTCCGACTGACCAACCTCGCCCGTCTACGCAGCTACGTGGAAGCCATCTTCAATGACCAAGCTACGTCCTTCAAATTAAATCTGGCGTTAGGTTATGTTAGGTTATGTTCTGGCGTTAGGTTATGTTAGGTTATGTTATCTTCAAACGACCCAGTCAGTTAAGGTTAGGTTATGTTATCTTCATACATACCGTACAGACATGTATCCACATGGGATTTCTCGACTCTCTATACTACAATCCCTCATCAGGACCTTATTGACCGTATAAGTTCATTAATAGTATCTGTGTTCAAGAAAACTGATCGTAGATATATTGATGTCGGAAGCCATAAAGCATTCTTTAGCTCTACTACATACAAGAGATATCATTCATGGGATGTTTCTTTGTTTATAGAGTTGCTTGAATTTCTCATTAAAAATATTTATGTGAAATTTGGTAACACAATATATCAGCAGCATATAGGTATTCCAATGGGTACTAATTGTGCACCCCTGTTGGCTGACCTGTATCTGTTCTCTGATGAATATGACTATATGCTGGCGCTTTCGAAAACCGATCCATTCAAAGCCTGTTCCTTCTCATTCACCAAACGCTATATAGACGATCTTCTCGCTGTGGATAATCGCTATATAAATGACGCAGTGAAGGATATATATCCACCTTCAGTGGATTTGAAGGAAACTACAGATATCCCTACAGACACATCTTATTTAGATCTCTATCTCTATAAAAATGAAGCGGGCATTCTCTCTCGTCGACTTTATGACAAAAGAGATGATTACAATTTCGACATCGTAAACTATCCCTTTCTGGATAGTAATATTCCAGTGGCACCTGCATATGGCGTATACATATCTCGCTTAGTAGCATTTGCTAGATCCTCTGTTAAATGTGATGATTTTAATCAACGTCACAAAACATTGTTGCAGAAACTTATAAAACAGGGCTATTCCACCAAGCGCCTCCACTCAAAGTTTCTCAAATTTGGCGATACATATCGCATGCTGATAGCAAAATACGAAAGTAGCGTGCAAGACCTATGGGGCTACGTTTCGTAACATGTGTCTAATTCCGCTTAACCCGGGGCTAGGGGCCGTATGAGCCCATGTACTTCAACATCCTCATGGTACTCATATGAACAGTCACAATCAAAGCGTGACTGAGGTACATCATTTTTAGATGACGACTCTATAACGAATATTATGGATTAAGAATACTGATCAGCGATACGGATTTGATATTTGGAACATCATGATGTCTTGCCGGCATCATTGAAAACTGTTGACCGCTTCTCTCTTGCAGGAAACAAGCCTATGTTTATGTATACTTTTGTCTTTTTGAATTTGGTGCTATTACTGTTATATGGAAATGGAATAGGTCTTTGGATTATGGACGCGGATATTCTCTAATGGACGACGGCTGGATTATGAATGACGGACTAGACGCTTGTAATGTGCTGCAGCACAAGGAGACAGATCAAGTCCGATACTTTTACCCGAGCTGTAACATCCGGGTATTTGACCAACCGTTTACCATTATTAACCGGGCGTCGCTAGAGATGATGCTGGACCAAGTGGAACAATTGGATGTCTTGGGATGGGCCTATGAACAGCGCCCCAACTTGCAATGGGTAGTAGAGAGGGTGACCAATGTTACGTTCTTTGTGACCAAATTACGGAATCTTCCCATCGGGTGAATGTATTCACCCATGCAGTGATAAATACTCAGAATACACCTCAATGGTATCCTGGCCTGCCTGACGACGATTAAAACAAACAGTTCAGAGCGAACATGGCCGAAGATGAAACTTTCTGAAATGGCGACTTCTGTTTGGACAAGAACAGCCGATAATACATCTAACGGACAGGAACGAATATGACAGATGTAAATGGCGGCCTCTGATTGGGCAAGAGGCTACTTGTATTGTAAACATACCCAACGCGACTCTCCCAGCTTGGGTATAATGTACTGGAGGGGAAAATAAAATGATTGACCTGTCATCCTTGTTGTTGTTGTTCTGTCACCGGTTGTGAACAGAGTACATGTAGAATGACATGTACAGAGTACATGTAGAAGGACAAGGAACATGTACATTGACAGTATATGTACATGAACAGACTACATGTACAGGCACATAGTACATGTGCATGAATATGGGCAGAATACATGGACATGCGCAGAGTACATGTATTCTGTGCTTGGTGGCGTACCCTATGCCCTACGGGCTATAGGATACAGGGTGCACCACAGGAGCGTGCGCCTGCATACAGACACACACACACGCGTACGCGCAAGCACACATACACACAGACGTATACACACACGCATAAACACACACACAGACGCATGCACACACACAGACGCATGCACACATGCATACACACACACGCACGCATACACGCACACATACACACAGACGCATACACACACACACACATACGCGCATTCACTCATTGCGCATAGCGCCGCAAGGTCAATAGGGCTCGAAATGCGCATTTATACTACTAATCCTTCTCTCTCTACCCCAAACACACCTCCACACACCCCCCAAAACGCCCACTTTGGCTACTACTCCCTACTGATGACGTCACAGATGACGTGAACATCCCTCAAATCGGGATGTACACCCCGAGAGCTACATGACACCTCCCACGACGCATTCGGACCAAGGATGGCCCCTCTCTACCCAAAATACCTTCCTGCACTTCCCCAAAATGCCCACTTTCGCTACTACTCGTACTGATGACGTTACCGATGGCGTCACAGATGACGCGAACATCCCTCAAATCGGGGTCTACACCCCGAGAGCTACAAAATGACACCTCCCACGACACAATCGGACCAGGGATGGTCCATCTCTACACCAAATACCTTCCTTCACGTCCCCAAAATGTCCACTTTCGCTACTACTCCTACTGATGACGTCACCGATGACGTCACAGATGACGGGAACATCCCTCAAATCGGAATGTACACCCCGAGAGCTACAAAATGACACCTCCCAGGACGCATTCAGACCAAGGATGGTCCATCTCGACCCCAAATACCTTCCTGTACTGCCATAAAATGGACACTTTACTTACTACAACCAACTGCGCATGCGCAGATTGACGCGCCTTGCACTTAAAAACACACCATTATGACTCTAACCCACACAAGCTTCACTTTGACACCTTCCACGACCCATTCGGACCCATAGCGGTCCATCTCTACCCCAAACACACACCCACATACCCCCCAAAATGCCTGCTTTCTATACTATGGCAGACTGCGCATGCGCAGACTATTGAACACAGACGAACCATTAGTCTAGTCGGATGCTCCTCCACGAGAGCTTCAAAATAAGACCTCATACGACACCATAGGACCATCAGGGACTCACCTAGACCCCAAAACGTCCACCCGGTATGGACCTATATCCCATAGCCATGCAGTATAGGCCTATGGGCCTACCCAGACCTCCGTGACTTATTCCAAAAATTTCACCGCTTACCTCCGCGACTCCTCCCATCGTGTTCTAAATGACGAGACGAGAAAAACAAGACCAAACAACCCATATCACAATGAACGTGTGTGAATTTCCCAGGTGGAACCTATATCCCCATTGCCAACCTATAGGCCTATATACAGCCCTCGGTGACTTTCCCCAAAAATTTCACCGCTTACCTCCGGGACCCCTCCCATCGTGTTCTAAATGACGAGACGAGAAAAACAAGACCAAACAATCCATATCACAATGAACGTGTGAGAATTTCCCAGGTTGAACCTATACCCCCATAGCCAGCCTATGGGCCTATATACAGCCCTACCCGGTACTTTTCCAAAAATTTCACCGCTTACCTCCGGGACCCCTCCCATCATGTTCTAAATGACGAGACGAGAAAAACAAGACCAAACAACCCATATCACAATGAACGTGTGTGAATTTCCCAGGTTGGACCTATCCCCCATATAGCCAGCCTATGGGCCTACCCAGGCCTCGGTGAGCTTTTTCCAAAAATTTCACCGTTTCGCTCCGGGACCCTTCCCATTGTGATTTTCTCGGCGGGAACGAGAAAAATGCGACCCCACAACCCATAGCAAAGCCCACAAAAAATTGACCACCCCTCCCCATATAGCCAGCCTATAGGCCTATATACAGACCTCGGTGACTTTTCCCAAAAAATTCACCGCTTCGCTCCGGGACCCCTCCCATTGTGTTTTTTTCGGCGAGACGAGAAAAACGAGACCCCACAACCCATAGTAAAGCCCACAAAAAAAATTGACCACCCCTCCCCCCATATAGCCAGTATGAGCCTATATACAGACCTCGAGCCACTCAGGTCCTTTTCCAACATGATTTCTTCTTTCGTTTTTCGGAATTCTATTTTCAGATTGCTAACGCTACTACTATCGATATTCCGATTATGTTCAAATACTTCAGTTCCAAGTCTTTGTCGATGAACGTCGTCTGGTCATATGACCTCCTAATTACGTCATCAAGCCTACTCATTGTGTCATCCTATTACATCGTCTGACTCTCTTATTACGTAGTTATATAATCCAATTATATCGCCACCTTATTCGGTATGCGGTCATAAATGTGGAATTACGTCATCCAATTATGTCATCTGACATATTTGTTTTATCTATTTATCACGTCATATGGCCTACTCGTTACGACAAAATGACCCTTCTTCTTCTCACATACGATATACCTGAACGGCAGACAATAATATGGTGTTGCTAGTCAGCAAAAAACACACACATGGAATATTATCCGATGAATAATTAAACAGAAATCGATTAATTTTTCTAATTTTTTAAACGGGACATTGACATTTTGTTCAGTTTTACTAAAATTTCGCGACTTTTTTATTTTTTTATTTTCCCATCTTACCTGTGAAACAGTCATCATACCAGTTTATCGCTGATTTTGCTCAGTTTTTCTGTCATTTCTTGTAACCCCTTTCTCATTTTATTTTAGCTTATTTTCACAGAGAACTAAACTAGATTAAGAAACAAATGGCTATCGCTTGATGTGAGTATATTCGTTTTGTTCATGGTTCGATGATCAGAAATCAGACGACATACACAATTTCAGGTTGTCAACACGAGCATCGTATAAACTAACAGATCGAGTTTCATTTATAAATAAACAAAATTCAATGCGGAAGTACATAGTCCTGCTTATCCCTTCAAGCAGAATTTCTGCTTCATGTTTCTAAAACGAAAACTGGACGTCTTAAAATATACAAAATATGACAACATACTAAATTTTCTTCCTTTCAAGTTTAGGTTCATTCACAGACACGAGTCGACATAAAATGTTCTAATTTTGATTATTGTCAAAAAGGATAGTTTCTACGACAGTGTGATGGAGCTTCATTCTTTGAGTCAGGACTGCTATATTGACAAGATTCTTGGTGAACAAGAACACATGTTTACAAGATAGACTAATACATTATTCTCAATTATATAGGAATATTAAACGACGCATACTTTATTTCACAAGGTTGCGTTTTTTATATCGTTTGACGTGCGGTTTGTCTTATTCGGGGGTCGCGGAGCGTTTCGGATGAAGAGGAAACGACCAATGGGTTACTATGGAAGACGACAGTGGCTACTCGCATTATCGCCCTAATTCAGTAGGTTTGTCGGCAAGAAGTCGACAGACATGACAGAGCGGGAATGCGACGCGAGAACAGGGAAATGAGAGGCGAGAACGCGAGATTAATCTGACGTCCTCGCCTCGCATTCTTTCATTCTCGCAATGTCGCCTCGCATTTTCGCCCTATGGAAAACGCGAGGGAACGACGGAGCGACAATGCGACGATGCGAGATGTCGCTCCATCGCATTTTCGCATTGGCAGCTCATCCGAAAGCGACAATGCGACGGAGCGAGATCTCGTTATTTCGCTCCCTCGCATTCTCGCCTTCCGCATGAGCTGATACAAAAAAACAAAGCTGTCAGATAGCATCTTCAGTAAATGCATTCACAGATAGGCCTAATAAGCTATTCACGGACACTGGAGTTGCCTATGCGAGATACATGCATGGGATTATGGTGCACTGATGCGTGATATATTACTGATATAATTGATCTGGGTCATATCTGATGTAGCGCGATTGTGCTTCCAATCATTTCATCTCCTTTCGGTAGTCCGTTCCCCTGACAGCCAAAAAGTACGTTCATAAAGTTAAAATAACCGCTTAATTACAAAAAAAAACGTCAGGAAAGATTATTTCAGATTGCCAAGGGCTTAGTTGACACACAGCATATTTCAGTATCCCACATCAGATTTTGTTCTAATTGCTGTCACATTGATCAGCACAGATATAATTATAATCATGTTGATAATTAACAAAACAGCTCAAATATTTTTATTATAGTTTTCTTATAGTTGTCAAAGTGAAGCTCTGGTAAATCCACGAAGATTAGAAGACTGACGAAGCCAGCACACACAGAGCAAATATAGAACGCCTGAAATTTCCCGTCATTTTTTATAACCGTATATTATAGTGCATCGAATCTCTCGTCAGATGTTGCAGTCGGAACACAATTTCGAATTCCATTCATCACATGAAGAGGCTATTGGCATTGGCAGCCATTTTGTCTTTCGAGATAATGCATGTGCCTACATCACTGTATCATAAATATGGATATACAATATATTGTATGTGCACATGCACGTCACAGGTCCAGATCTGGACCGTTGACGTGACTCGGCCAGACAGATCATCCGTGAGATCTCCGTGAGTCTGGGGGCAACATACGAGTCTATCTCGCATTCTCGCTCTGTCGCGTTACACCTATTGAATTTATAGGGCGAAAAGCATGAACTCGAGTGGTCGTTATCGTCTTCCATGGATTAAAGTCATTTTCGAAGTCACCTTTCCTGATACTTGATACCGCCAGTCTGACTCATATTGAGAATAATGAGAATTATCCTAGAATGGTCCAATACGTTTTATTATTTAGTGCTTTAGCAATGCTTACCTTGTGCCCTGACCACTAATGTAATAACCGCTATCACCAAAACAAGCTGATGTTGATTAAGACCGGGGCATCTATCGTTGGACTGAACCATTTTCACACAAGACTGTTAACGCCAAAGGATGAAATTGAGTCGTTCTCCGTGAAAGTAGAATATCGCTAAACGCAAGTAAAATCCAAAATGACCTGTTTTAACTACGGCCTATACATGCTTTGGTAGTGACTTCTCATCTGGTCATCCTACTTAAGGTAAATTATGGAGACGTTCGTCAGTAATATGTGAAATTGACGATGGGGGTATATATATAGGGGTGATCCATACCCTTGAAAGGGATAATGTTTGTATACTGATCTGTGTCACCTGATCTGATCGTCTTTCCTGCCCTGAATCTAGCGTCAATGCAGACGACAAACAAAGCGTGACTCGTCTCGCATTGTCGACCTCCATTCATTATTCCTCCCCTGTAGAATGGCTTTGTATTTCAAATACTTCTTCATGAAGTTCACAGTCTCATATTACACAGGAAGTAATGACAAATGAGTGCAGTTTAATAGACTGAACTTTCTTATCTCAACACAAAGACATATTGAACCACAGAGGCCAAGTTAAACGCGATGTGCCTGAACACCGTCAGAACATCTTTTCCCCAAGGTTTGAAGAGTCCGGGGCTCAGGGAACCATCAACATATATCACCAGGCTGTTCAATTATATAGAACAAATATAGCGATAGTAATACTTCAACGTTACAGCGCGGCAACATTTGCCATTTCTGCAGAATTTGCATGAATACATCCATCTAAAAATCGGCGACAAGCCGTTCTGACTGTATTTAGTATTAGATGAATGGGCGAATACCTCATTTGTAAAATAAGAATGGAACTAATAAGGTATGCTTGTATGGGACAATTGTATTGTATATCTACAACACCAGAGCATGAGCCCATGGGTACTTCAGGGGCGTCGGAAGCAAATTCTAAGTGGTACGGCCACAACCGTAGAACTTTAGACGAGGGTCCAGGCGTCGCCTAGGCCCCGGAAGCTCCTGGGGTCTAGATCGCCGGAGACGCGTTCTGAGCGATTTCTGGCGAATAAAATCACTCTGCATTGAATTGTATTTTTAGTTCTTTCCTAACCCGTTTACCATGAAAACACAATCGATGGCGGTTCTCTGCGATGCTGAATTACAAAAAAATTATGTAAAGTACCGTAACCTAGACACATTGTGTAGACGTAACCGATATAATTCTTATGGGTAATGGGGTGTTGATAAATTCATTTCAGATGTAACGCCGTCTAGATTCATAATTTAGCTAGCTATATTTCTGCAATAATAAAGCTGGCGCTCGTAGTTTTTATAACGGGTCATTATGGAAGCCGGATGCGGCCATTCGTCGCTTCGTCAAATCGACTTTTTAGAAGTCGAAGTCGTAGTAAAAGTCGAAGTCGATTCGGCGATTTCACGAAGTGAAAGTCGAAGTCGTAGCGAAAGTCGAAGTCGATTTGGCGATTTCACGAAGTGAAACTCGAAGTCGTAGCGAAAGTCGAAGTCGATTCGGCGATTTCACGAAGTGAAAGTCGAAGTCAAAGTCGAAGTCGATTCGGCGATTCGACGATGCGAAGTGACGAAGTCGCGAAGTGGATTTCACTTCGCGACTTCGTCACTTCGCATCGTCGAATCGCCGAATCGACTTCGACTTTCGCTACGACTTCGACTTTCACTACGACTTCGACTTTCGCTACGACTTCGACTTTCACTACGACTTCGACTTTCGCTACGACTTCGACTTTCACTACGACTTCGACTTTCACTACGACTTCGACTTTTGAAGATACAGTTGGGCGCATGATCGGGAATAACATAAAAATATGTAAAATAAAGCTTGTGGGGTGCATTTGACGAGTAAATGTTCAGGGTACTTTGATCGTTAAAATACTTGCGCTACCCAAAATATTTAGTAATTTTGACGTGAATATTTTTCCGCTTTGCTGGAAACCATCTGTGCTGTCAGTGTCTCCTCCGTCGATATTTTCTACTTCTCTTCCAATTTCATTCTAATTTTGTCATAAAAATACCAACAGGTACTCGGATTTATTGAAATGTTGGCTTTCTGAAAATATAAAGTTTGATGGTTCTACTAAAAATATTTGCGAAAATACTGCATAAAAATCAGTACTGAAAACTACTGAGATCTGGCTGCATACGCCGAAACCCGCTAGACTGGGTATACAAGTATTTGGAGCGAGACTTAACAGTCCCTGGTGCAAACCAGAGCTAATTCAGGGTCATTTTTATACCTGAAGAACACCAACAAGGCAGGTGAGAAGAAATAAAAAATAAAAAAAATAAAAATCGGGGCGGGCAGTGATGGGAAACAAGACATTTTTTATTGGACCTATAGCCCGACTACGCTTGTGGAATTATCTGCAGGTAAAAGGTGCAATCATATGATATTGTTCAGATAGTATCACTATGCCAACAATGATCAACCGCAATTTCAATGTTAGTCACATTATGGCGTGAATGTATAGAAGTATTATGTAATAAATATTTGTTCAGGTGACATACGGTTTAATTGGCCACATCTGTGATATTCGAGTGGCTTTCCCCGCACTCCTTATTTCGCGTTTGAACCGAGTTGTATCTTTTAAATTACTCAGAGGTTCATCTCTGGCGCCAATTGTCATATCGTCCGCGATGAACCCAAAACTTTGACATGATACTTTATGCTCCTTCTCTTCAAATTAGAGCCTTAACCACCCCCTCCAACACTTACACTCTCTGATATCGTTAGCCTCTACAGATACGGTATACAACTTTGATGGTTCCTAAATTACGAGCGCCTTTTCGAGCAGTACTTTTGTAAGTACGCCCGTATATGAGAACAGTTGCAATTGAACCTGCACCGAAATCAACGAAATGTCACCGATTCGCCGTATGGCAGCACACAAAAAAACAACAACAAACAAACAAACAAAACCAATGAAAGGCCTATAGAATCCCCTCAATATTCAACTTTACACTGTTATACTTTTTGTTTTATTTCCATATATGATACATATAGAAATTATCATCATTAAGATATGGGACATGTAAAATACAGTGACATCAAAAAACATAAAATACACATTACACACATAAGACCTATATAAAAGTCACGACATCTTTATTATGACATAAAAACAGGTAGGATAACATGAACTCTGACATAAAAACATAAAACACTAAGACATGTAAAACAGAGAGTAGGACATAAATACCTATAAAACAAACGCTATGACATAAAAACCCATAAAACAAACACTATGAAATAAAAAACCTATAAAACAAACACTATGTGTATGACAAAATAAAAGTGGGGTAACAGTCTTGCTCTGTTATGCAAGAAAAACTGTTCACAAACCTTAAATAGGGGCCAACTTTCTTGTGAAGCGGAAATAAATTTATTTCCGATCATGCGCCCAACTCTGCCTTCAAAAGTCGAAGTCGTAGCGAAAGTCGAAGTCGTAGTGAAAGTCGAAGTCGTAGTGAAAGTCGAAGTCGTAGTGAAAGTCGAAGTCGTAGCGAAAGTCGATGTCGATTCGGCGATTCGGCGATTCGAAGTCGACTTCGTCACTTTGCATCGTCGAATCGTCGAATCGACTTCGACTTTGACTACGACTTCGACTTTTAGAAAGTCGATGTGACGAAGCGACGAATGGCCGCATCCGGCTTCCATAGGTCATGGCTGCTAACAGTAAATTATCTCATGGCCAAGAGACGCAAAAAGAAAAAAAAAGTGAGATAACCACTCTACAACGTCCGTCATTACAGTTACTTGCAGGAAATTACTTGGAGAACGAAGTGCTTGCAGCAGAATTATGGGGAGGGGGGGGGGGGTGCTAAAACCCCCACTAGACCCCTCGCCCCAGTTCCCATTTCCAACACTCCGCCGGGCCTGCGAGAGAGCGAAGGACCAAAATTATTCGCGAAGGAGCAAAGCGACCAAGCAGGGGGAGAGTCTGAGAGGGTGGTACCCCTCGCAGAGTTAGCGCTTTTTATATGTATCTTTGAAAAAGATGTCACCAAATGACACTCAAAGGCCGTATCTGAGCATTGCTTTGTTCCCGATAGGATATACATTAGATCAGTGTAAAAAGTGTGTTCAGGTGATACAACATATATGTCGCTATTGAGCTCCTGTTTCACCCATAGCTAGTTAGGCCGTATGTTGTTTGAAATGGAAGGTCGGGTACGGACCTGTAAAGGTAGTGTTGCCCGGGCCAAGGGTAAGGAAGATAAGGCAGGCAATAGTTTTGCATTGACCACGTTTATTTCTCATACATGATCCTGAAATGATGGTGATTAATGACGGAACATAGGAGGGCGACAATTGGCGTCGCCGATAGGATGGTGAAATGGAAATAGGATGGTGGCAGCCATCGATGGATGGCACTTTCGGAGAATTGATTGGAAGTTTGGTTCCTATGGCTATCAGCATTTTGGTAACGTGTACAAAGCACATTGTGATTCCAGTGATGGTGTGATGCACTGGACTGGGCAGTAGATGCTAAAGGGGGGTTCAGCATCAACCCGACGTGGCGTCCAGTGACTGCTTACAACAGTAGATATTAAATTGTGAGTTCAACACCAAGCCGACGTGGCGTCCAGTGACTGTTTACAACAGTAGATATTAAATTGTGGGTTCAGCACCAATCCGACGAGGCGTCCAGTGACTGTTTACAACAGTAGATATTAAATTGAGGGTTCAGCACCAACCCGACGTGGCGTCCAGTGATGTTTACAACAGTAGATATTAAATTGAGGGTTCAACATCAAACTGGGGTGTTTTCCAGTAACTTTGTTTTCCACTGTGAATACGAAATTAAAGATTCGGCATCAGACCAGGGTAGATTCTAGTGACTGTGTGTCCAGGAATAAATCGCATTTGAGGGATCCAGAC
This sequence comes from Hanleya hanleyi, assembly GCA_036873755.1. Taxonomy (NCBI): domain Eukaryota; kingdom Metazoa; phylum Mollusca; class Polyplacophora; order Lepidopleurida; family Hanleyidae; genus Hanleya; species Hanleya hanleyi. The sequence goes on from JAVTVY010044826.1 coordinate 56,054, forward strand.
CATTAGGAGCTTGTAGAACTAAGTAATGCGTAGTGAACTGGAGAATTGGTAACTGAATTAACTGTACTGGCAGTGAATGCAGAGTTAGAGACGGGAACGAAGAACTGTAAATTTTGGGGAATGTAATCAGTAGAGGCTGACATTTGACATTTTTTGCCCTCCCAAGGTTTTATTTACTTCAGTAAATGGTTCAGTAAATGGACATTCTGAGTAGGTATTGCCATTTTGCATATATTATACAGCTGTTTTGGTTCTCATGGTATTGAATGTTTCTTTTTTTAATTGATATGCATTATTGAACATTTCTGATTGAGTACTGCCGAATGATATTGCTTTTTTGACTTGAATTTTTATTGAATTTACCACATTGCTAGATTCAGTTGAACTATTTTAAGTGTAAGTGAATTTGTTTGTACAAAGCTCACTTTTGTTCAACTGTAAAAGGTGAAGTAACATTTACAGTTGTCACATGCATATGCATTTCCTATTATTGTACTGTATTCTGAATTGTACAGTAAAAGTAGGAAACACGCCAGGTGGTGGTTAAGATAACGCTGGTGGTGAAGACCTCATTCAGCAGTTAGCGAGTAGGCTTGCTGCACTTGGGGCTCAATTAGAAACAGAGAGATAGACCTCTAGTGAGCTACGAAGGCGACTCGACGGTGTCCCTGTTAGACCACAAAGAGTGGTATTTATTCCCAAGGACAGAAAATTCAACACTTTTTCTGGTAGACCCCAGTCTGACTCTGATCTGCGTGTAGAAAACTGGGTGGATGAAATAAAACCTACCTAGATTCACGAAACTTCTCTGTGAAAGAGAAAATTGACTTTCTTATGTATGACACATCTGGATGGACAGGCAAAAGATGAAATTCGCTATAGACCGCAAACTCAAAGAAGGGAGCCAGCTAGGATTATGGAAATCTTGTGCTCCTGCTTCGGTACACAAACATCGATGGCAAAACGGCAGAGAGATTTCTATGAGAGACGTCAACGTGATGGGAAGAGACTCCGGTCATATTCTCAGTCCCTGCTTCAAGTGATGGAACGCATTGGAAAATCGAATCCAAGATGTTTGAGAAAACACCTGAAACGAATGATAAGAGAACATCCAGACATCCAATTCCTTGACCTCCGAGAGGAATCTATTCGCTGGTTGGAGGAGGATTCGGAAGGAAAGGTGATTCGAAGAATCGCTCGAAGCCGGCTGTATATGCCACTGCAGCCGCAGCATCTGCCGCTCCAACATACGATACTCTTATGAGACTGGTGGAGAAACAACAACAACAGGTTGACAAGCTAACAGGAATGTTTAAAGAACAGAGTATGAACAATTCCACTCAAAATGGCAACAACAGATCTTGAAAAACTGACAATCGTCGTGTTCAGAGAAGACTGAAGAGTTAACTGACCTGCTATCAATGTGGCGGAAAAGGTCAGTTTGCCAGAGAATGTACAAACCCAACAGAGTTGTCCCCTAAAACACCGGTGACAAGGACTCAGACAATGGATAGACATCAGGATATGGTGACATCATTCGGCGACATGGTAGAACTTACTACTGGTGATAGCCCTGCCACTAATGTTGTAATGAAAGGTGTTACCATCCCGAGTCTGATTGACACTGGTTCAATGGTCACCACTATAGGTGAATCCTTCTTCGAGGCTAACTTTGGCAATCTCCAGTTGAAAGACACTGACAGTTGGCCGAAGTTGAAAGCTGTTAACGGTTTAGAGATTCCGTATCTACGATATGTGGAATTTGATATTGTAGCTGGAATCACGATTGAGCAACGAGGTGTACTGGTAGTGAAGGATGTTCCTGGGGGACATGCCTACCCGGGACTTGTTGGAATGAATGTGTCACGTCATTGTCTTGTATACTTACCGAAGATGAATGAATCTACCGTCCTTGGAGTTGCATCAAACCAACCGGTTGTTATACCAGCCTCCTCAATGAAAGTTGTGGCGGTTACCGGAAATTACAGGCAAGCAGGTTTTGGGAGTTCTGTAGTCATTGAACCCCTGCAGAGTAATTTCACTCACATGTCTGCTGGATTACTGGTATTGACTACGGTCGTCGAATCGAGAAGTGGACCTGGATTTGAACGTGGGGAGACAGGACGCTCTCCTACAACCACGAAGGAGAATAGGCCTTCTGGGTAAAGGAGAACATGTTTTCCATAACCAGGATATAGAGTTCATCAAAGATGGAGATACTGATGTCGTGCAGCTGATGTCACAGAGATCTAGTGATGATAGGAATCCAGTGGACGAACCCACTGAAGACTTTGTGCCGGATCTGTCACACTTGGATCTAGCAGATGAAGAAAGGTCCCAGGTAGTTGATTTCTTTAAACCACATTCATCTGTGTTCTCAAAAGGAGATGATGATCTTGGCTTCACTGATATCATAAAACACGGCATACCTACAGAGGATGATGTGCCTGTAGCACAACCATTTAGACGTATCTCACCATGTGACTATGCAGACGTACGAGAACACATCCGTAATTTGCTAAGACAAAACATCATCAAGCCAAGTAATAGCCCGTATGGTTTACCAGTGGTATTAGTGCGTAAAAAGGACAACAGTCTCAGGATGTGCGTGGATTATCGTCGGCTGAATGCCAAAACTCGTCGTCATGCTTTCCCCTTACTACGAATAGAGGAATCTCTTGATACGTTGAACGGAGCTTGCGTATTCTTCACACTTGACTTGGCTTGTGGCTATAATCAGGTGGCCATGGATGAAAGGATCAACACAAAACCGCGTTCATCACACCAATGGGTCTGTATGAGTACCGACGAATGCCGTTTGACTTATCTAACGACCCAGCTACGTTTCAAAGACTGATGCAGACCTGTCTGGAGAGCTATATTGCAGATCTCGTTGTTGTATATTTGGACGAAATCATCGTTTTCAAAGCCCGTTCGTTCTCATTCACCAAACGCTATATAGACGATCTTCTTGCTGTGGATAATCGCTATATAAATGACGCAGTCAAGGATATATATCCACCTTCACTGGATTTGAAGGAAACAGATAACCCTACAGGCTCATTAATTTAGACCTATATCTCTATAAAAATGAAGCGGGCCTTCTCTCTCGTCGACTGTATGACAAAAGTGATGATTACAATTTCGACATCGTAAACTATCCCTTTCTGGACAGTAATATTCCAGTGGGACCTGCATATGGCGTAGACATATCACGCCTAGCAGCATTTGCTAGATCCTGTGTTAAATGCGACGATTTTAATCAACGTCACAAAACATTGTTGTAGAAACTTATAAAACAGGGCTACACCATCAAGCGCCTCCACTCAAAGTTTCTCAAATTTGGCGATACAATGTATCGCATGCTGATAGCAAAATACGAGCGTAGTGTGCAAGATCTATGGCGTTACGTTTCGTAACTTGTGTCTAATTCCGCTTAACCCGGGTCTAGGGGCCGTTTGAACCCATGTACTACAAGAATGAACAGTCACAATCAAAGCGTGACTGAGATACATCATTCTTTAGATAACGACTTTACGACGAATTTCATGGATTAAGAATACTGATCAGCGATACGGATTTGATATTTTTGGAACATCATGATGTCTTGCCGGCATCATTGAAAACTGTTGGTCGCTTCTCTCTTGCAGGAAACACAATCCTATGTTTATGTATACTATGATTGTCTTTTTGAATTTGGTGCTAATACTGTTATGTGGAATATGGAATAGGTCTTCGGATTATGGACGTGGATATTCTCTAATGGACGATGGTTGAATTATGAATGACGGACTAGACGCTTGTAATCTCTCAGGATTTACAACAACATCTGACTCAGCTAGACAAGATTCTGACAAGACTGAAAGAACACAATCTGAAGCTGAAGCCCAGCAAATGCGAATTTTTCCAGTCACAAGTGAAATTTCTGGGTTATGTGGTGTCCGCAGATGGGGTTGGCACGGACCCTCAGAAAATAAAGGCAGTGGAGAGTTGGCCGGCACCAACCACGGTGAAGGAGCTCCGTGCTTTTGTTGGCCTCGCCAGCTATTATCGGAAATTTATTCCCAAGTTTGCACACCTGGCAGGACCATTACATACCAAAATAGCCATATGTGCCAAAGGATCACTCTCATGGGATGCCAAATGTGACTCTGCTTTCGTACAGCTGAAAGAGAAACTAACTTCGACACCGGTCCTAGCCTATGCCAACAACAGCAAGCCGTTTATAGTTGAAACAGATGCGAGCTTGATGGGGCTTGGAGCTGTTGTCACAAGAATGTGACGAGAAAGTGCGTGTCATCGCGTATGCTAGCCGCGGATTGCGACCGGCAGGGGGGAAAAAAGCAAATGCAGGAAAGTCCATGCGCCTGGAGCTTCTCGCCCTAAAATAAGCAGTGTCCGACAAATTCAGAGACTATCTGATGGGACAGACTTTCACTGTGTTCACGGACAATAATCCGTTGAAGTATCTGACAACCGCGAAGTTGGGAGCTGTGGAGCAGCGCTTGGTTACAAGCTTCTAGTCCGTCATTCATAATTCAGCCGTCGTCCATTAGAGAATATCTGCGTCCATAATCCAAAGACCTATTCCATATTCCATATAACAGTATTAGCACCAAATTCAAAAAGACAATCATAGTATACACAAATATTGTCTTGTTTCCTGCAAGAGAGAAGCGGTCAACAGTTTTCAATGATGCCGGCAAGACATCATGATGTTCCAAAAATATCAAATCCGTATTGCAGATCAGTATTCGTCATCTAAAGAATGATGTATCTCAGTCACGCTTTGATTGTGACTGTTCATATGAGTAGCGTGAGGATCTCGAAGTACATGGGTTCATACGGCCCCTAGACCTGGGTTAAGCGGAATTAGACACAAGTTACGAAACGTAGCGCCATAGATCTTGCACACTATGTTCGTATTTTGCTATCAGCATTCGATATGTATCGCCAAATTTGAGAAACTTTGAGTGGAGGCGTTTGGTGGAATAGCCCTATCACAGTTTGCCTCCTTCAACTTTGACGTGAAGTATCGTCCCGGATGTCTTAACAGGAATGCAGATGCATTGTCTTGCTTGCCAGCCGTTGACCACAGGTGTGTTGATGTGGATACTGTGGAAGGATATGTGATTTCTTCGGGTATTTCCAATGAACAGGCTCGCTCTACACCCATTCCTTCAGTGTTAGGAACCGTCATAATGGAAGCCAGCCTTCAAATACATGCTAGAATTTCCACCATCGCGCCCTTTTCCCTGTTGACAAAACCTGAAATCGTACAGCATCAACAGCAGGACCCGGCGATCCAAAGACTCCGTACATATTTACGTAAACCTGATTTCAAGGAGAGAAATGCTGAGTCTCCAGAAGTTATTTTCTTGCTACGCCAGTGGAAAAGGTTAGTCGTGGGAGAGGATGGCGTCCTCTATCGCCGAATACCACGACCTCAGCCAGGAGAAGAGCTCCAAACAGTTATTCCTGTGGCGATACGACCACAAATTCTGGAGTGCGTCCATAATAAGTGTGGCCATCAAGGACTTGAGAGAACGTTTGCTCTCGCGCACAGCAGGGTGTACTGGCCCCGTATGCTTCAAGACATTGAAAAACACTGCAAAGAGTGTGAGCGTTGTGTAATCGCATAGTTGCCACAACCGAGAGTCAAACTTATCGCCCCCAATGGGCACAGTTTCTGCTCGTCGACCACTAGAACTGCTAGCAATAGACTTCACTGTTCTGGAGAAGGTCACGGATGCGACTGAAAATGTTCTAGTAATGACAGATGTATTCAGCAGGTGGAGTGTTGCCGTGCCCACCCGAGACCAAATCGCAAAAATGACCGCCACTGAGAATCCACTCCGACCAGGGTAGATATTTTGAGGCCAACTTGATCCAACATTTGTGCCAGATGTTTGGGGCGAAAACGGCTCGACCTTATCGCCCACAATCAAACGGGCAATGTGAACGCTTTAACCGTACTCTTCATGGACTGCTAGGTACACTCTCGAGTGAGAAAAAGCACCGTTGGCCTGCACATCTGCCAGAGTTATTGTATATGTACAATGCTACCCCATATTCGATCACTGGATTCGTACCGTGCTATTTGATGTATGGCCAGTATACAAGGCTGCACCTTGACTTCCTTCTGGGCGAAGAACCAGAGACTGGTGATAGGACCATTGACGAATGGTTGCAGCAGCATCAAGCCAATCTGAGGTACGCTTTCAGCAAGGCTGGGGAGCGTATGAATGATCAGTTAGAAACCCAACGAAAAGTGTCAGAGAAGTCCGCAAAACTCCTCACGATTGGTGATTATGTCTTTGTGCGAAATCGGGAACCTCGAGGGCGAAACAAAGTTCAAGACAAATTGAGGTCTGAGGTACACAAGTTATTTGGCCGTCCCGATCCCACGAATGAGGCGTATTAGGTGGAACTAGTCCATGATAACCCAGAACATAAACAAAGAGTTGTGCATCGTAAAGAATTAAGATTGAGCCCTATCCTTGACTACCTGATATTGATGAACCGGATTAGCCTGGCACTGGCCATGGACATAAGGAATCAGACCTTGTTCTTGGAACCAATTCTCTGAGCACCGGTTCCGATACATCCGAGGGTGAATGGGGAAAGATAGTGGAAGAGCATCCTCGTATAGGTCAGTCCAGTATTGGGCCTAACTACCACAACATCACAACTGTTCGCCGTAGTGCTAGAACTACGAAAGGTAACCACCCAAATCCACATAGAGAGCTACGATCTGCATTACAACACTTAACCAGTGTGTTCAATAGATTGTAACCGTTTTGTGGTAAGTCTCACCAACATACTGTGTTTGCAGTATTCATTTTATTTCCTTTTTGTATTTCTTTTTCATGTAAAGTGTTAATTATCATCGGTAACGACGTAAGGCTGGGGAGAATGTGGGAGGTCATTACGTAAGTCAATTAGAGTGATCCCCCCTTTGCTTATGATTGCGCCCGCCACTGGAGGCGTAATTGTTAAGACAGATTGAGCTCGGCCTGAAGTCTTGGGGCGACGACCCCAGTGTGCTGAAACAGCCATATTGGCAAGACACATTAAAAGGGATACTAAACGTGAAAACATTGGTACTAAAAGTGTTGAAAAAGACGAAGTATGGTTTTGTCCAAAGCATCAACGGAACAGGTGTCACATGACCGCCCCACACTCATTTCAAATTAAGGGGAGCACAAAACAAGTCGTGCACATCTGTGCTGTCTGCTGGCTTTAAGAGAAAATTAAAAGATCACACCCCGAATGCGATCTTTCTTGCCCAAATCAGTTATCTAATTCCAGATGACTAGTTATTCCTCCCAAATAGTTATCTTAAAGCTTCAAAAAGCCAGCAGGCGATAGATAATGACAAATTAACTCACATTGAAAATGTCAATCAGGTATAGTGGCTAACATTGTTGATAAGTTTGACGATGCCTGTGTTGATGTTGGTGATAAAACTGTGACGAAAATCGTCACAGAGGAATAGGGGATGATGCCTTAGAACTACACGAAGCAATCCAAACTGATACTGCAGATATTGTTCATATTCACGACGTTGTTATGGCTTCTGGAAAACACAATTTTGAAGAATGTCGCATACCTCTCAATACCAACCGTAATATTCCGTTTTGGAGATCTGCCTTGACGAATTACGAAGATAAAGAATTGTGCGAACTCCTGGAGTTCGGTTTTCCTATTGGTTTTAAGGGTGGCCTTGCCACTAGTGACGAAATTGATTCTGTACAAAATCATAAAGGTGCCAGAGAACATCCAGAAGCCATGACAAAGTACTTTGACAAAGAGTCAGGCTATAATGCCATCGTTGGCCCGTTCACTGGTAATCCCTTTCAGGGGCCCATAAGGTTATCTCCCCTTAACACTGTACCTAAACCTAACGGGGAGAGAAGAATTATCCTGGATCTTAGTATGCTCAGAGGCAAATCCATCAATGATGGAATTAACAAAAATGTTTATCTTAGAAAACCTGTTTGTTTAAGGTACCCTAGGATGGATGACCTGGTAAACATTGTCAAACAAAAAGGCAAAGGGTGTCTTATTTTCAAACGGGATTTGCGTAGAGCGTACCGGCAAATACCCATCGATCCCGGATATCTTCATTTGGTCGGATTTCAATGGAACAAACAAGTTTATTTTGACCGTGTCTTCCAATGGGAAGCAGGTCTTCCGCCCACATTTGCCAGCGAGTGACATCAGATGTCGTTTACATCCTCGAACGGGCGGGTTTCAGTTTCCTTAATTATATTGACGACATCGCTGGAGGGGAGACCCTTGAATTAGCCAGCAAGGCTTATGATACCTTAGGGCAGGTCCTAGAGGCCAGTGGGCTCGAAGAGTCAACCGAGAAAGCTTGTCCTCCCTCTATTACCATGCCCTTCGTGGGCATTGTATTTGACACGGTCACTCTTACCTTGAGCATTAGTAAGGAAAGAGTGGCGGAGATAGTCGGGATTGTAAACAGATGGCTACTCCTTGAGACAGCCTCTTTACGGCAGCTTCAGTCTTTATTAGGGAAGTTACATTTTGTTTCTTCGTGTGTTCGACCGGGACGAGTTTTTGCTGCTAGATTACTAAACTGGATCCGTTGCTTATCTCAACACAAACCAAGGAAGTTGCATCCTATTCCGTCAAGTGTTAAAGGAGACTTATTCTGGTGGGCCGAGTATTTACCCTCTTATAAATTACAAGCGTCTAGTCCGTCATTCATAATCCAGCCGTCGTCCATTAGAGAATATCCGCGTCCATAATCCAAAGACCTATTCCATTTTCCACATAACAGTATTAGCACCAAATTCAAAAAGACAATCATAGTATACATAAACATAGGCTTGTTTCCTGCAAGAGAGAAGCGGTCAACAGTTTTCAATGATGCCGGCAAGACATCATGATGTTCCAAAAATATCAAATCCGTATCGCTGATCAGTATTCTTAATCCATAATATTCGTTATAGAGTCGTCATCTAAAAAAAAGATGTATCTCAGTCACGCTTTGATTGTGACTGTTCATATGAGTACCATGAGGATCTTGAAGTACATGGGTTCATACGGCCCCTAGCCCCGGGTTAAGCGGAATTAGACACAAGTTACGAAACGTAGCGCCATAGATCTTGCACGCTACGTTCGTATTTTGCTATCAGCATGCGATATGTATCGCCAAATTTGAGAAACTTTGAGTGGAGGCGCTTGGTGGAATAGCCCTGTTTTATAAGTTTCTGCAGCAATGTTTTGTGACGTTGATTAAAATCATCACATTTAACAGAGGATCTAGCAAATGCTACTAAGCGAGATATGTATACGCCTTATGCAGGTCCCACTGGAATATTACTATCCAGAAAGGGATAGTTTACGATGTCGAAATTGTAATCATCTCTTTTGTCATAAAGTCGACGAGAGAGAATGCCCGCTTCATTTTTATAGAGATAGAGATCTAAATAAGATGTGCCTGTAGGGCTATCTGTAGTTTCCTTCAAATCCAGTGAAGGTGGATATATATCCTTCACTGCGTCATTTATATAGCGATTATCCACAGCGAGAAGATCGTCTATATAGCGTTTGGTGAATGAGAAGGAACGGGCTTTGAATGGATCGGTTTTTGAAAGCGCCTGCATATAGTCATATTCATAAGAGAACAGATACAGGTCAGCCAACAGGGGTGCACAATTAGTACCCATTGGAATACCTATATGCTGTTGATATATTGTGTTGCCAAATTTCACATACATATTTTTAATGAGAAATTCAAGCAACTCTATAAACAAAGAAACATCCCATGAATGATATCTCTTGTATGTAGTAGAGCTAAAGAATGCTTTATGGCTTCCGACATTAATATATCTACGATCAGTTTTCTGAACACAGATACTATTAATGAACTTAGACGGTCAATAAGGTCCTGATGAGGGATTGTAGTATAGAGAGTCGAGAAATCCCATGTGGATACATGTCTGTACGGTATGTGACCTTTAGCATCAAGTTCTTCCGTAAGACATTTTGAGTTTTTCAATATCCACATACATTCAACGCCAGAGTTCTTAGAAATAGTGGCGCAATACCTTTCCCAAAATGCTTTTACCTCCTGAAGGGCCCTCGTCAATAGGGTTGAAAGAAGCTTGGTGGTGCAGCTTCTAGAACCAGCTATGAATCTAGCTTTGTATGGTGATTTATGCATTTTGGGAGTCCAGTACATTTTTGGTATGTCGTTATGATTGGTTGGAAGACGAATACCTCTTTCCCTGAGAAACTTTTTGTGATTGTTAAATAAATCTTCCAGAGTAAATGCAGTTTGGGAGTAAGTAGACGTATTTGATGAAGATATGTCTACACTCAATTCTTTAACCAGCACCTGGTAATAGTAATATTTACATATGAATATTATATTATTCGGAGCTTTGTCTGCTGGGACAATGACGAATTTACTCTGGAGATTTGCTAGAACTTCTTGCGAATTGAGGTTTCTCAGAACTTGTTTTGCTTGAGGAAGAGTACTTCTGTCAATATGGCGGATTGTTTCAACGACCTTGCTCTTGGTGAGGTCCAGCCAATCAGCGAGTACTGTAGCTTCAACTTTTTCTCGCTTAGACCAATCAATAACGTACTGTTCCAATGCAGACAGGACTATCTTCTGGTCGGCCTTCAGATTTATTCTTCTTGGCTCTCTATATTTAGGTCCCTTCATCAGGAGTAATTTCAGATCCTTATCACTCACCACATCAAGGTCACCATCCATGGTATATCCATGATGTGTATGGAAGAGTGGTGTACACCTGATCTTTTTTGTCTGAAACAGGGCGAAGCCCTATTCCCAGACTCTGTTGCCGTACAGCAAATTTGGCTGCTTGCCAACACTGGTACACGCACTATGTCCGGCTGACCCCTGACCCAATAACTGCGCAGAGCCATCTGGCCAGCTTATGAGTGTGATTAGGCCAGCCAACGAGTGATGCGGTCAAAGGAAAGAAAATCCGAAAGTTCACATTTTTTAACTCCGAGGGGATAAAACCATCCAAAAACGTTTGTATATTTAGATGAACTAGGCGAAGGCCTGTATTTTAAGAGTATCGCCAGTCTTATCTTTCACCTTGTTTTGTTCACACTGCTCGTGAATTAGTGGACTATGTTTTTGGTTCTTGAAGTCGGACAACCTCATTCCCAGACCCCATATTCAACACATTGTGCCGTGCTGTCAGAGCAATGCGTCAAATTTTATTTTGTAAACTATGCACATGGTAACAAGGGTTTCCACCGCACCTCGTGGTTTCCTTCTGGCAGGATTTTAGTATCAGCATTACCCGTAATGATAAGCAGACGTGTGAAGTGGACGACCGTCGACGTGGGGAAAAATCTTGTTTTGATTCATTGGTAAGTACCAGACCATACTGTATTTACGTCCTTGAACTGAATCATTGTTTGTGTTGTTTACAGCCCATCATCGGACTCGCTTGCAACTTGAGCTGAAAATGTCAATCATGTATAGTGGCTAACATTGTTGATAAGTTTGACGATGCCTGTGTTGATGTTGGTGATAAAACTGTGACGAAAATCGTCACAGAGGAAATAGGGGATGATGCCTTAGAACTACACGAAGCAATCCAAACTGATACTGCAGATATTGTTCATATTCACGACGTTGTTATGGCTTCTGGAAAACACAATTTTGAAGAATGTCGCATACCTCTCAATACCAACCTTAATATTCCGTTTTGGAGATCTGCCTTGACGAATTACGAAGATAAAGAATTATGCGAACTCCTGGAGTTCGGTTTTCCTATTCAATGCGTCAAATTTTATTTTGTAAACTATGCACATGGTAACAAGGGTTTCCACCGCACCTCGTGGTTTCCTTCTGGCAGGATTTTAGTGTCAGCATTACCCGTAATGATAAGCAGATGTGTGAAGTGGACGACCGTCGACGTGGGGAAAAATCTTGGTTTGATTCATTGGTAAGTACCAGACCATACTGTATTTACGTCCTTGAACTGAATCATTGTTTGTGTTGTTTACAGCCCATCATCGGACTCGCTTGCAACTTGAGCTGAAGGAAAACGTTCTGTCAGAATTCCTTTCTCAGCAACAACAACAATTACATTTCAGTGCTGATAATGAGAAAATATTTGTCGCATACTTTGGCAATTAATTGAATTCTTATAACACGAAGTTGGCCAACTTAGATTCAAAGTATTTAGCCTATTTGTCAATTGTCCGTGCCAATTCGCTAAATCGTGATTGTAAATTTGGCCCGAATTTAATAGGTCTGGTTTGTACGATCGAGTTGAGCGTACACTTGAAGTTGAGCACACTTGGAATTGAGCACACTTGGAGTTGAGCACACTTTGGAGTGGAGCACATTTGGAGCTGAAAACACGCGCGAAAGTTCTAAATTTAACTTCTAAGGCACGTGTAAATTAAATTTCTGAGAACGATGGCGATTTCTATTGACCAGTACAGACAAGAAATTGGTATCCATTGCATACGATTACGAGGCAATCAGGTAAAGCTAGCAGCACTCATGCTTCCGATTGTGTATGCTTTTTTACATCACTGGATTTCAAAGGTCACAGTAAACTACAGGTTTTATAGCGAGGATGAAGCTTTCAGGTCTGACTGTTCTTATTTTGCCAGTTTATGGATTATGCAATTGTTTGTATGTAGGTATTATTTGCCGGCTCTCATAACAATGGCAAATGACGTGGAAACAAATCCTGGGCCTCCTGCCTATATAATTAGCAGCACAAAGATTGTTCGTGGTAGCTTTCATCAAGGAGCTCAAATAATCTCTGCGATGTCCAGAGGTAAACAGTGTATGGCAAACTGTATTTGTTTTTATGCCTTTGTAATGCTGAATAAAGAGATACAGGTAACTCATTTCACACAGCGAACTCTAGATCACTCCCGATTCTTGTAACCGCGAAAAGGCTTATTGCACTCTATCTCTTTTCATGTTATTGAGTACATATTTTGTCTTCCCCGACTCGAGTGCCCACTAGCGGGCAGGGGCAAATTACTCTTACGGTGACAATTCGGTAACTCCCGAAAATCGAAATAGATGTACACTATTCTGAAGCAACGAATCGATATTGCACACCCATTACTGTTCAAGACAATAGTACTCTTTGAGTATTTTCATTTGATGGCATCTGATGCCTGTCTGGATGGATGTGGTGGCGTGTGTGGTACGTTGTTTTTTCACAGTGTATTTCCCCCAGTCATTGTGAAAAAAGGTTTATCCATATCTGAACTTGAGTTGTTAGCCGTTGTAGTAAGCTGTGGGGAAATGTTCTGTCGGGTAAGAGGGTGTTAGTGTATTGTGATAATTCTGCTTCCGTAGCTGTTCTCAACTCAGGGAAAACTCGGAATGAGTTCATGCAGGCATGTCTCAGGGAGGTATGCTGGATTGCTGCACAGTTCCAATTTGAGATTCGTGCACGTCACTTAGCCGGGGTTGATAATCGCTTGCCCGATTTGCTGTTGCGATGGTCCCTTGGGGATCATTTCAAACAGAATTTTTTTGAGAGTATTAAGTCAGAGGAATGGCATAATTGCCATGTATCGCCAGGCAAGTTCGATGTTTCGCACTGTTGGTAATTATGTTGTCGTGTTTTGTAGATTCTGTTTGCCGTAGCTTGCATGAAGGTGTCCGGACTTCCATAAGACACGCCTTCGCTGACGGGACACGAACAAATCTCCTTGTTCAATGGCGTTCCTTTTTTCTCTTTTGTGAATATTTTGGATTTGTGGCTCTCCCTGCTTCTGAGAATACTTTGTGTTTGTTCGCTCAATTTCTCAGTCGATCCTTCCAATCCGTCGAGTCGATTAGAAACTATCTTAGTGGTGTCCGTTCATTACACGTTATTCTCGGTTTCCCAGACGGTTTCACCAGACCCGCATGCTGCGGAGTTACGATTACTTCTTAAGGGTTTATCCAGGTTAAATCCTCATCTGCCTAAAAAGGCTTTCGCAATTACGCCTGACATTTTGTTGCAGATTGTAAAGTCCTAAGATTTGAATTCTCCTTTTGGGAGTACCATTTGGTGTTTGTTTTTATTCGCCTTTTATCTTATGGCTCGAAAATCGAATTTAATTCCGGATAGCGTTATTAAGTTTGACTCGCGCAAACAACTTACTCGAGGAAACACATTCAAATATGTGAGGGATCTCTCTTGGTTTACATGAAATGGTCTAAAACCATCCAATTTGGCCAGAGGGAACTCCGGTTCCCGCTGTTGGCTATCCCGGGTTCACCGTTGTGTCCGGTTTCGGCTTTTCATAACATGGTTCGTCTTGTTCCCTGCAGCAATCTGACGGTGCTGCCTTTGTCATGCCCCATAGGCGGGGCAAGTTAATTCCCATCACATACCCGAAGTTTCAAAAAACATTGAGGCTATTATTAACTATGGCTGGATTTAAGGCTTCTGGATTTTCTTCTCATAGCTTCCGTCGCGGGGGAGGGGGGGGAGCTTCATGGGCATTTCGGGCACAAGTCCCAGGAGAGCTAATACAACTTTCTGGGGACTGGGCTAGTGAGGCCTATAACGGGTATCTCGATGTTGACTTGGAGGGTCGGACCCTGGTTTCAAAATATATGAACCAACTTATTTTGAAAGAAACCCACTGAAACGCGAATTTGAAGGAAAATGTGAATTAACCGGTGTGTTTGGCTGGTGCCTGCGGCTTGGCGGCGGGTTATTTTTGCACAATATTAATAATTTTGCATAAGATATTTACATGTATTCAATGGTTCAATTTGTGTGACTTAAGCATTATGTATTTATAACGATTTGTAATAGGACGTTATTGTGAATTATACGCCTCATGCCAATATGATCTTTACATGTGTTAATTTGAATCACTGTATAATATATTATGATACTTCGAGATGTGTTTCGATTGTCTTATAATTCGTCCACTGTTAACTCTATGGTATTAAACTATATTTACTGTACTTGAGTTCGGGTTATCTCAATTGGTGTGTTTTTGACTTGTAAAAACATCTAATTGTGATTATCCAGTTGAAAGAGCATTTAATCTCACTATTCTTATTCGGCTTCTGTTCTGAGATGTTTTTCTTGACTTCCTTTCATGTAGTCTTCTCGCTTAGTGAGTTCTTCTTATGTGGTTTATTTGTGTGAGTTGTTGTTCATGTCACACGGCAAATACCTATATAAAAACCGGGCTTTTAAGCCTACAGCATTCTTGAGATTAGCAGTTGATGTACGCGGATGAGAAATAGAGAAAATTTTTACCAACCCAGCCCTCCCTATTATTGAAGAAACTTATTAATGTGTTAATTTAAAGTGTATTTCTTTTTTGATACATGTTCAGCGGCGGTTATTTTTGCATAATATTAATAATTTTGCATAAGATATTTACATGTATTCAATGGTTCAATTTGTGTGACTTAAGCATTATGTATTTATAACGATTTGTAATAGGACGTTATTGTGAATAAAACGCCTCATGCCAATATGATCTTTACATGTGTTAATTTGAATCACTGTATAATATATTATGACACTTCGAGATGTGTTTCGATTGTCTTATAATTCGTCCACTGTTAACTCTATGGCATTAAACTATATTTAGTTTACTTGAGTTCGGGTTATCTCAATTATCTCTATTTCTCATCCACGTACATCAACTGCTAATTTCAAGAATGCTGTAGGCTTAAAAGCCCGGTTTTTATATAGGTATTTGCCGTGTGACATGAACAACAACTCACACAAATAAACCACATAAGAAGAACTCACTAAGTGAGAAGACTACATGAAAGGAAGTCAAGAAAAACAACTCAGAACAGAAGCCGAATAAGAATAGTGAGATTAAATGCTCTCTCAACTGGATAATCACAATTAGATGTTTTTACAAGTCAAAAACACACCTACTTCCGTCTTCCCACAAACAGCATGGTCGAACAGATTTGCCACAGCGAAGACCGCAAATTTACATTAATTTCTCGCTGTTTATGTAAAGGTATGTTTGTCTTGAAGCAGCAATCAACTACCTAAAACCCAGTAATCGATTGTCATCATTGTTATGGTACCATTTTATCGTAAATTGTCTAATTTTAACGCTTTTCTCTCGATCATGCACTAGTTTCATTTTCACTGCGATGACGTCATAAAGCCCATGGTCTCAGGTTAGCGAGTTCATTTGAACGGAAACGTCTCTGTAAATAGTTTAACTCTACCTGGCCTGGGGGGGGGGGAGCAAAATGGCCCCTTCTACCAAACTTTCTCCGCTATCTCCGGAACGACAAAAAATGGAGAGCTGAAACTCCGAGACGTTATAGTTTATCATATTGGGGTCATTTTGAGTCTATTTGCATGACCCCCCGAGCAGAAGATCATGGGTAAATCCAAGATGGCGACCACGTGGGGTACCAGAAAAGTAATTTTTTTCATATTTCTTCAAAATTTCTGCTTTTCCGCGATGAAAAGTGGACAAAAACTATTTTATTTCAAATCACATTAACATTTACTAATTTATCATGCAGTTTTTGCGGAGAAATTGCATAAATAAAAAAATAGGAAAATCTGACCGAAAAATCGACCAAAAATGTCGTTTTTGAAAATGACGTCACTGTGACGTCATCGCAGCGGCCATCGTGGATTGTTTACATTTTCTGGTAGAGCTTGACCCAAGGGTATTGTGTCGTAAGTTTTAGCTCAAGGGGTAAGAAAAACAATTAGGAGGGGCCATTTGCCCCCCCCCCCCCCACCCGGCCAGGATACGTCCCAAAAAGCCCAGGCCAGATAGGGTTAATTTAGAGTTGGTCATTGTATTATCAAATAATTGTTTTATAAGTATCTACATACTTGTGTGCCAACTTTTCCAGTATAACCAACCAATTCTTACGGACCTATACCCGAGCCAGGTATCTAACTATATTCTCTCTACGGAATGGCAGGCCTGGACAGCGGGCTCGGCCAAAATAGCCCTTACCAACCTTTTCCCTACTTACTTTCCTTTGACTGCGAAATGCAGCCGACCAACAAATTACATGGGTAGGTATAACCCTGCGGTGAAATCCTTACTGATCCTGATCAACATACTATTGTGTGGGGAATGTACTAACCCTGGACCGGTGAAATGCCCCTGTAGTATATGTGACCGACCTGTGGCAAAGAACCACCGTGCTATATTATGCGATAGCTGTGATCTCTGGTCCCACATAAAATGCAATAACATCTCCAGCCAGCAATATCTACAATTCCAAAATTTGGCAAACTTCAACTGGTCTTGTACCAAATGCCATTTATATGACAGTTTCCATTTCCCTTTTCAAGACTGCTCTGCCATATCAAATGGATCTATACTCAGTGGTGCAAGTGCACATGACCTGCTGACTTGCTCTCAGATCTCTAGTGGAACTACTCAAAGTGGGACCCTGCCGTTTCATGACTGTTCCCACATCTCACTTGGATCTACACAAATTTCTCTCGATGAGGACCCCGACTTTGATATCTCGAATACGTCATCTGATGACGCCACTGGCGTCGAAAGTGTATCGACGAATGATACTTGTGATTATGATCTCTTTTCCCAAATACGCCAAGCTCGTAACAAAAATCCCAGACAATTCCAAGTAGCATATCTGAACATAAATAGTATGAGATACAAGTTTAGCTGTATCAAGGAGCTACTTATGGATAACATTGTGGATATGTTGTTTATAGCCGAAACTAAAATAGACGATTCTTTCACTGACGCCCAATTTAAAGTTGTCGGTTATCATCTCTGGAGGGCGGATCGTACACGAAATGGAGGCGGTCTTGTCGCGTATTTACGGACAGACTTACCCTGTGACAGACGAAAATCCCTGGAGTTCAGTGATATTGAATCAACATGTGTGGAGGTTGGTTTGAACTCAAGCAAATGGATGATTTGTGGTATGTATAAACCACCATCTTTAACGAACACCACCTTTACTACTGACTTTTATTCTCATGTTGATAGACTAACCGCCAGTTATGATAATATCCTGGCAATTGGTGATCTAAACTATGACTTGCTAATTCCTGAAACAAGTAAAACGTTAGCTGATATCTGTGATGTTTTCGATCTTACAAATATAGTACAAGGTGCTACTTGTTTTACAAAGGAAGCACCACCCCCACTAGTGGATGTTATTTTAACTAACAAGCCACATTCTTGTTGCAATAAATCCAATTTCAGTTGTGGAGTAAGTGATGTCCATAATTTGATTTCTACTCAACTGAGAGGTCTAATATCAGTCAAAGACAACAAACTGAAGAATTATAGAAGTTTTAAGGAATTCGACCAGAGTCACTTTCTGGAAGACCTAAGTCACACTCCTTTTCACGTGGCCCACATTTTTGATGATATTATTGACGTATATTGGGCCCATGAGAAAATGTTAATGGAGGTAGTTGACAGACATGTTCCAATGAAGAGGCGCAAACCAAGAAAACAATCGGCCCCTTTCATGAATCAGAAACTCCGTAAAGCAATTTTTAAGAAGCGGATGTTTTACAATAGATATATTAAAATCAGGTCTACTGTCAACTGGAATCTTTACAGAACACAACGAAATTATGTCACAAAAATCAGAAGGCAATCTATCAATACCTACTTTATGGAGAGATGTGAGGGTGGCCCTAAATCAACTGATTTCTGGCCAACAATCAAACCTTTCCTAACCAATGAAGGTGTTATAGGCAGTGATACTATTTTATGTTCTAATTCGTTCTACTCAAACGAACACAAATTATTTATCATTTCAACACTTGCTTTTATTCACAATAGGGTAGCCGGGGCCCCTTAGCCCGGCTAGTAACCGGGGCCCCGTAGCCCGACCGCGCGGTACATGGAATAAGACAGATCATAATTTCAATCTCGAGAACCCCAATGGGGAGAAATACATGATTGACGGTAAAGAGCCTTCTTGAACACCGGACGCCGCCCAGGCAAAAACAGAGATAAAATAGCGTGTAAAAGCTCTGAAAACCTGTGACCGTAGCAGTGCGCCAAGCATCTCCAGCTATAGGATGACGGACTCCATCCTTTACACCGAAAAACAAATTGAATGGCCTTAACAGTGCCAGTGTCAAATTCTCTCGAGGTGTTCAATAACTCGGCGTTGCCAACTCATCTGCAAATAAATAAAGCACAGAAAATACCCGAAGGAATTATGCAAATTTAGGCAAAAATGCGTGTACTGGCGGCCAAGCTAGGCCAGAACTTCGATGAAATCTACTGGACTGCCAGTCCTTCTAAACCCATTGTATTACGCAACCAATTCAAACCTTCTCCGCTACCGACCCGGATAACCAGTATAAACTGGATCAGACTAATTGACACTACTGTCATGCAAAAGCCCAAGCTGCCATACCATACACTATTCAAACGACTGCCAGTCTAAAGCATTACTCATTAGAATAACCGTATTAGCATACGCCACTACCTTTCTTATACTACGCACACCTGTTCGCAGTGAAAAAGCGCCTGTACCAATAACAAATATATTTATGTTCTAATTCGTTCTACTCAAACGAACACAAATTATTTATCATTTCAACACTTGCTTTTATTCACAATAGAGTAGCCGGGGCCCCGTAGCCCGGCTACTTCGAAAAGACAAAGAAAGGCGAAAATGGACAGCGGAAAACTACGTTTTATTACAACCCTAGACTCAAGGTAACAGATAATTTAGTTTTAAGATCGTCTTTTATGTATCCGTCTTTGGCGTTTTCCGACCGCCACCTGCCGTGCCTTTTAAAGAGTCTATCGGGAACGCCAGAGAGCTTTGTATTTAAGCCAAGAGCTGTGAACACCAAAGAGCTTTGAACACCAAAGCCTGTGAACACCAAAGAGACTGTGAACACCAAAGAGCTTTGTATTTAAGCCAAGAGCTTTAAACTTAGCAAGCATAATTTCTCTCGTCCTAGAATACGATAGGGGTCCAGAATTACGTAATTTATATACGTTAGAAGATTTGAAGAAAGTTAACTGTCTGAAAATAAAGCAGTCCGAGTCCCCCGGAATACAAGCAGCCTTAAGATATCTGTCTAACATACGACATGGACAAGTGTTACTGAAAGTAACGAAATTGCCCTCTCTGAATAAATCAGTTTTACTTTTCTCAATAAATGACAAGAAAACTTATTGATGCAGATGCATCAATGCCGGCGGAAACGTTTGTAGCTTATAATCTGCGTATTACAAGCCGATTACGTGTGCAACTAGTGAATACAGGTAACGATGCACAATTATGGTTAAAAAAAAACGTCGATTTGTTTGTTTTCATTAAAGGTTTGACTAATGTATTTCGCGCAATGACCCATCTGGAAAGTGTGGGGTTAGCCGGAAGTTAAGTGCTTGCTGGCAAAATGTGCACATGACCCGCATGTCCAACTAGGACTTTGAAAGTAATGTTCTCTGGTTGACATATTAAGTCACTTCATATAGCCTGATGTAAGAGTTCGCGTGTGGCATTATATGGGACCCATCATCAAGCCACTATTTCTTTATTGATGTGTGTCATTGTAAATTAAGCCTAGATCGACTTTCTCTACACATCAATCCGCTCCGCGTGTTTTACTGTTTCGAGTTTTTAGTAACTCGCAGTTCAATCTCAAACATTTTGCTGCAGACGTACAGGTGAATAACTTGATCATGTATGGTCACCGATTTGGTCTCTCAGCATAATAAAATAGTACTAAAGGACATTTATTCGATGAATTCATATACCAGAATTAATATTAATGTGTTAACCACGAACGGGTGATACAATCCTGTCGTTTTACGATATGAAACTAGTTGGATCACTCCATGGCACGCCTTTGAAGTATGGCTCGAGAAAACACCTGTTACTCGTCCAATATCAAGATGGCCGCCTCCATGTTTACCGAATTCAGATATCCAGCGGCGCCGCGCCGCCGCGCCGCCGGAAATGAAACCTGATCCTCGTGAAAAACGACATTAGAACGTTTCAAACCGGCAAGCTCTGAATATCTCAAAAAACCCGCAAAAGCTACGAGGCACATAGTCACCACGCGCAGATCGTCCAACTTGGAATCTGCATGAGCAAATCTAGCAACGAAATCCTGCAAAATCTGTAAAGTAATTGGCTCTTTCTTAACAACATGCCTTCCAATAATACGAAGGGCCGCGTCCCTAACCAAACGTACAAACTTCTTGCTACAAGGATTGTCCACAGACGCCAAGTCGTGCGCCCAACTAATACTGTAGAACGCGTCTGCAGTTTTCGAGGCAGAACTCCCAGATTGAACTAAAGAAAGTAAATACAGTGCGACATATGATTCTGCTGCCGGAAAACTTTCAATTCTATTTCCTGAACACCACTGAGCCCAGTGTTGAAAACCTCTGGAATATTTGATGACTGTAGCTCTACTATGAAGAACGAAACTTGGAAGATCACGTGTCAGCTGCGCTAAAGTGGGATGATTAGAATGCCTATTAACTTCCACCCAAATGCCCGATTTGAAAACATCTGTAAACAGAAATAAACATTTAATAAAAGAATTGAGTACACAAAATGCGTCCTTATTATTATAACAATTTCAACAGAACTGAATTTATGCTACATACAGGAAAACATGTCCTGTTATTACTCATCAACGTGGAATACACGTATAGTATAATGAACCCAAACAAGTCTGCCCGCTTGTATCAAATATTGATAATCATAAATGATTAAATTCGGTTTTCATTATTACATCAATCGGCTTCTAGCCGTCATTAGATTGCCACTGTCCAAATAAGCCAAGCGGCGAACTACTGCGAATTAAACACGCAAAAACAAATACTATATGCCATTCGGCTACACCATGCCAATCGGCTACGCCATGCCATTCGGCTCAGCAACATCATGCCATTCGGCTACATCATGCCATTCGGCTATATCCAAATTGTACATAAATAACTACATTTGTTTCATGGCATTACCTCAAATATGTCATTACAGTGTGTTAGCATACTTCCCATTTAAACGTACTGCAAGAACAGCGGAAGAAAACTTGGGAGAACCGAATAACGAATTCTTATTATTACCATGAACAAAAATTCCTGTATTGTCTCGAAATTCTATGATATCCTGTATGTAAGGCATCCAACACAACTCGCTCTCAAACAAAAAGGCCAGAACAACGCCGACGGCCATTTAGGGACAATTAATGTACCTCTTGCACGACAAGTATTTAAATGCTTTATAGCACGAGGAACCAAGGAGATTGGGGGTACCAGTCAATTGTTATCTTTCTGCCAATCTTGCGAAAATGCATCCACGCCCGCAGTTCCGGGATTCCAAAATTTTGAATTAAAAATTGGTAATTTTGCATTTTCAAAATGAGCAAATCTATCTACCGTATACGGTCCCCACATTTCGTTCATAAAACTGAAAAATTCCCAGCTAACTTGCCAATCATCATGATCAAATATTCTACTGAGAATATCAGCTTGCACATTATGGGCCCGCGGAATCCATTGTACTTCTAAAGTAATATTGCTGCGTAAGCATGCACTGAATAAATCCAAAGTAATTTCTCGTAAGTGAGTTCTCCTACTGCCAGATTGTACAATGGACACACAACTCTGATTGTCTGTAAACCATTTTACGGTTTTTCCCTCTAAAAACCGATCAAAGGCTAGTACTCCTAAACAAATGGTTTTTAGCTCTCTCCATGTTGAACTTTGTTCAGATTCGACAGGTGACCACATTTTGTGGAAAATATGTGTTCCAGTACTTACAGAGAATGCCGCGCAAGCCAAATCACTAGCGTCAGAAAAAACCAACACTGATGGGAGAGTGTAATGAAATAACCTGCGCCGGCTTAAACTAGGGCAATTGATCATCCAGAATTTTAATTCTTGTACAACAGGCGAACTCCTAGATAAGAAAAATTCTCCGTCCCAGGAAAACCTGGAATTGATACGAAAATGTAAATATCTGGTCATGAGTCTCGCTATGTTACCTACTACAGGAATCATGGAAATAATCTTTCCGGTCACCCTAGCCAAATTCCGAGCAGACTGATGTTCTAAATTCGCAAAAATCTCTCCTAAACGAGTAATAAGCTCGGTAATTTTTCTTTCGGGTATAATAAGCGAGGAGATCTTTAGATCCCATACCAGCCCCAGCCACTCCAACAATTGTACTGGGTCGAAAACAGATTTCTCAAGGTTAACCAAAAAACCTGAACAGGCTAACGAGTGCTTTACAAATCTGGCTTGCGCAATACAAAGAAGTTTATCAACATTAACCGCCCATCCGTCATCTAAATATACGACGATCTTTATCCCGTGTAATCTCCAATATTTCACTAATGGATGAAGGCATTTAGTAAACACATAAGGAACGGACGACAATCCGAAAGGCAAAACAGTAAAGCAAAAATATTTGGTTATTCCGTCAAATGTCCAAGAAAAACCTAAAAAACACTGCTGGGCTTCACACATGTCAATGTGATGATAGCCAGATTTAAGGTCAAACTTAAACATATAACCATTTGGTTCTACATAATTAAGAGCACTTCTCCAGTCTTCGAACTTAATCTTGTTCAAAACAACATTCTTATTTATATGACGCAAGTCCAAAATTAAACGTTTTTTGCCGGATTTCTGCACGGCGACCGATAAGGGATTAACAACTCGTGGAACAGAGGAAACCTCCACAGCACAGCCAGTTTTCAACAAATCTGTAATAGCTTCAGAGACGAATTCATAATCATCCACAGCGGACCGGTTATTCCAGAAAACCCTACTCTCTGGGGTATTAACGAAAGGTATGACGTAACCGTTCTTTATAATGTCTAAGACATAATCGTTTGCACCAATCATTTGCCAGAATTGTGAATGCTCTCTCAATCGCCCTTTGACTGAAACTTGCTCAGGAGTAGAATATTCAGAGCCTTTAGCTAGGTCATATAAAACACTTTTGTCAGCGTCAAAATATTCAGTTTTCAAACTAGAGAAATACTTAACTTCAAAATCCGGTCCATCATTTCGCGGCACCGGTGAAATTTCTTCTTCCGGAGGTCTGGTCAGTGACCGCAGAGTCGTTGGGGCAGCTGAAAGCCCAATGCCCGGATTGTCCGCACCGGAAGCAGAGGTCATTGAGGGGGTACATGGTCCTGCCTGTCCGTGCTTGGAAACGCTCCGAAGGTGGGCCACTCCGAAAGGACTGCGTCTGGGACTGGGGTCGGTTAGTGAAGCAGGCTGAGCAGCATTAGCACCAAAAACAGGTTGGACGGAGGAGCTGTTGATCTGCAAATTTGAAGACCGATATCTGCGCATGCGCGCCTTCTCACTTCGCTTACGTAAGGCCCGGCCTTCTGCCTGTCGTATACGTTTGCCGTCCTCCGAATCGCTGGCCAATTCGTCCGATTCATATTCTTTAACAGTATCCCAGCCACCGGGGGATTTATCTGCAAGGCGGATTACCTTATTTCGCTTATGTAATTTCTCCAATACGTTCTCCACGTGGATACGAGTGGAATCTAGTTTTCCTTGGTGTATCGACTTCAGAGCTCCTTCAAGATCGTCCACTAACTCGGCATTCAAAGAAAATTGAGCCCGGTTTCCAGCAAATTTTAGTTCTACTTTATCATAAGATCTTTTCTGGAAGGCTGGACTGATAAATCGGCCTGGAAAGAGCTGAATTTCTCATCAACGTAAGAGCAGAATTTTTCGAAAGAGTCTTGTTCATGTGACGGGCCTGCTTCCGAGAGATTAGTACTCGCGCCGTTAGAATTTTCCATCGTCTTGTAAATTTAGGCAAAAATGCGTGTACCGAATTTCGACCCCAGTCATGAAACCCATCCCAGTATTCAAAAAATAAACTCATCTGCTCCATCAAATTGCTCACTGGAGTTCGAATCGGTATCGGAAATGTTTGTTAAAAGAGAGATAGATAAGATAGGGGTAAAGAAGTCTACTGGACATGATGGGCTTTCTGCTAAGATACTCAAATTTGCCAAGGACGAGATCTCTCACCCCATCACTGAGCTGCTTAAGCGATCCATACACACAGGAAATTTCCCGGATCAGTTGAAGCTTGCTGAAGTTGTCCCCATCCACAAGAAAAATAGTAAATTGGAAAAGGAAAATTATCGCCCGGTTAGTGTACATGTACTTCCTGTTGTTTCCAAAATATTTGAAAGGGCTATAAACTCGCAACTGGTGACGTACTTTGAGACTAACCATTTCCAACCGCATTTATCTGCATTTAGACGTGGCTATGGATGCCAAACTGTGCTCCTTAAAATAATTGAGGACTGGAAGAAGGCTTTGGATAACAATAGATATGCCGCAGCGATCCTCATGGACCTTTCAAAAGCCTTTGACTGTTTGCCTCATGATTTACTCCTACTTAAACTTAAAGCCTATGGATTAACACAAAACTCTGTTTCATTGATAAGTAACTACTTAGGGAATAGAAAACAATGTGTTCGACTAAATTCCTTCGTCAGCTCATGGAAATCCATTTCTAAAGGTGTCCCACAAGGATCAATCCTAGGACCTGTACTGTTCAACATCTTCTTGAATGATATATTCCTTTTTAGCTCATCTGGGCCGAAGGCCCGATGGGCTTATGTCATGGCCTGACTGTCCGTCGTCCGTCGTGCGTCGTCCGTCGTGCGTCGTCCGTCGTCCGTAAACATCTTCTTCTCTGAAACCGCTTGGCCGATTAAGCTGAAACTTGGCATGCATGTTCCCCCCAATGAGGACACCAGAATTGGTTCATGCCGTATCGATACGATTTTAAATATGGCCGCCATGGCGGCCATCCTGAATTTGCCATTGAAACATTGTTATCGCGATTTCTCAGGAACTACTGCATAGATCTTTCTCAAATTTGGTACACAGGTTCCCCTTGGGGTCTAGTTGTGCAAGATACCTTTTCTGCTCTGATTCGAACATCCAATATGGCCACCAGGCGGCCATCTTGGATTTCCCTATGAAACTTCGTTATCGTGATTTATCAGGAAGTACTGCGTGGATCTTTCTCAAATTTGATACACAGGTTCCCCTTAGTGTCTAGTTGTGCAAGATGCTTTTGTGGTCTGATTCAGAAATCCAATATGGCCACCAGGTGGCCATCTTGGATTTCGAGATGAAACATTGTTATTTCGATTTCTCAGGAAGTACTGCATGGATCTTTCTCAAATTTGGTACAGAGGTTCCCCTTGGGGTCTAGTTGTGCAAGATACAATTTGTGGTCTGATTGAAAAATCCAATATGGCCACCAGGCGGCCATCTTAAATTTGCCGGTGAAATCTTGTCATCATTATTTTTCGTTAACTACTGCATGGATCTTTCTCAAATTTGGTACACAGGTTCCTCTTGGGGGTCTAGTTGTGGAAGATACCTTTTCTGCTCTGATTCGAACATCCAATATGACCACCAGGCGGCCATCTTGGATTTCCCTATGAAACTTCGTTATCATGATTTATCAGGAAGAACCGCATGGATCTTTCTCAAATTTGATATACAGGTTCCCCTTGGGGTCTAGTTGCGCGAGATACAATTTGCGGTCTGATTGAAAAATCCAATATGACCACCAGGCGGCCATCTTGGATTTCCAGATGAAACATTATCGCGATTTCTCAGGAACTACTGCATGGATCGTTCTCAAATTTGGTACAGAGGTTCCCCTTGGGGTCTAGTTGCGCAAGATACAATTTGTAGTCTGATTGAAAAATCCAATATGGCCACCAGGCGGCCATCTTGGATTTCCAGATGAAACATTGTTATCGTGATTTCTCAGGAACTACTGCATGGATCTTTCTCAAATTTGGTACAGAGGTTGCCCTTGGGGTCTAGCTGTGCAGGATACCATATATGGTCTGATTGAAAAATCCAATATGGCCACCAGGTGGCCATCTTGGATTTCCCCATGACATTTTGTTATCGTAAATTCTTAGGATATTACTGCATGGATGTTGATACACAGGTTCCCCTTGTGATCCAGTTGTGCAAGATACTTTTTTTTGATTCATTTCGAAAATCCAATATTGCCGCATCTTGAATTTCCCATGAAACTTTATCATAAAATCTCAGGAAATAACTGCATGGATCATTTTATAGTGTTCAGGGGGGACAACACAAGTTACAAACTCGTCTATTGCAGTTCTTTAGTAAAAATTTCTCACAGCTACTTTCTCCAGTTACAGACAGATGACCTACAGTGCCGTGGCACTATCTTTTACATCTTCGCAGACAGATGGGGTATGTCTTGGTTAGGCCATACCTCACCAGAGATTACTTTCATTGGAAAAATGTCCTGTTACATCTCATTGCCATCGTAACAACCCAGTCGCACATATTTCGTACTCGACATGTCTCCCCCTGGTGCATATACCCACAAAATATTGGAATCGTAGGTTAAAAAC
The DNA here is from genome assembly GCA_036873755.1 of Hanleya hanleyi. Classification (NCBI taxonomy): domain Eukaryota; kingdom Metazoa; phylum Mollusca; class Polyplacophora; order Lepidopleurida; family Hanleyidae; genus Hanleya; species Hanleya hanleyi. The sequence goes on from JAVTVY010044826.1 coordinate 83,452, forward strand.
TGTCCAATGTACTGTCCGGACACGAAGTGGACAGACGGACGAACGACTGCAATCACATAAGAAAAATTGGTTCTGGTTATTGCTTATACAGCTTACTGACAATCACACATTATATTTTGGTATAATTGCCTTTATTCCATAACCTCCAATTACAATCATGAATTTGCAGCTTGACCTCCTGTGAAATCGACTATGTTGCCATTTTGTTCAGGGGAGACAACGCAAGTTAGAAAATCATCTATTGCAGTTCTTCAGTAAAAATTTCTCGCAGCCACTTTCTCCAGTTATAGCCAGATGAGCGCTACAGTGCCGTGGCACTATCTTTGTTGAACGCAGTGACTTGTACAACTACGCCGATGATAATACTCTCTCGTATGCACATGTAAACCTAGAAATGTTGATTAAAATCCTCGAAGAGGATAGTCATATACTTATCAAGTGGTTCTCCGATAACAAAATGAAAGCCAATCCAGATAAGTTCCAGGTCTGCACTGAGGAAGTCAAACTACTGGATGTGTCCTTAGACTTCCAATTAAACTTCAACTCCCATATCTCAGATTTGTGTAAGAAAGCCTCCAGACAGCTAAATGTTCTAAAACGAATAGGGAATCACCTATCGAAATCGGGGAAACTAGCAATATATCATTCTTTTATCCTATCAAATTTTAATTACTATCCTCTCACTTGGCACGTTTGCAATGAGGCATGTACCAAAAAATTAGAGAAGATTCAGGAGCGTGCTATCCGTTTTATCTTTGGAGATAACAAAAAATGTTATGATGAGCTCCTAGAACTGTCTAACCTACCATCATTAAGAATCCGCCGTATACGGGTAATGGCGCTGGAGGTTTTCAAATTATTGCATAGATATAGCCCCTTATATCTTCAGGATCTTGTTGCTCTGAAACAGTCGGCATACTCTTTCAGATATGTAAATATCTTGGCTATTCCAAGAGTCAAGACGACAAGGTATGGTATCCGCAGTTTTAGTTACGCTGCAGCCAAACTATGGAACGAGCTCCCTAATAGCATGAGAGCTGCTACCAGCTTGAATCAATTTACCAGGCTTATTCAGTCATGGAATGGGAAAACATGCTCATGCATCGCTTGTTCCTGCCACTAACCTACTATGTGCAGATAGTCATCTTGTCCATTCGTGAACACAATGTGATGTAAAATTACTCGTTTGTATATGTACTTGTCCGAATGCTTTTATGCTTTTATCGTATACTATTAGATAAATATGTTTGCATGCTAGTTCTTAAATGTATCACTCATATCTTTTAAGTTATGTGATTTTTTCTTATCAATAATATTTAATCCTCAATATATACGACTTTTATGTAGTGTATTAGAACGTTATGTCTTAACAAAGTATACCAGTTTTATCTAATCGCATGAATGTGCTGCAATTTGTTCTGCTTCGTCTATTGTCGTTTGTGTACATATATGTCCATGTCTTGTTTCTGTTATTGTTAATATGTTTTATAGACGACCAATAGCTCTCCAGAGCTAATGTTTTATGTTAAACACTTCCTCGTCTTTACATAAAATTTACTTGAACTTGAACTTGAACAGATTATTGTTCTTTTGTCTTTGACAGGGAATAGCCGTCGCCCTCCTTTGTTCCGTTATTAATCACCATCATTTCAAGATCAGGTATGAGAAATAAACGTGGTCAATGCAAACAGTAGCATGCAGCCAGAAACAGCCTATAGAGTGTAGGCCTATGACATATTGGACAACAGAACAACGAAATTCGCATGAAGAAAATTAATTTCCTGTTTCGTTGATAAAATAACGTGAACATATATATCGTGTATGAAAGTATTCCATGCACGATTGAAATTATTCCGAGAGGGCTAGCCAGTGCTCAGAGCCGCTAACGAATTCAATGGCGCTCTGGACCGATCAGAGTCTTATTCAACATGGAAGCTATCAAAACTGCTTGCATTTCTAGTTTGGTATTTATTTTGTGTTTTCTTCTTTCTTCCTTCGTTTCTTTTTTCTATCGTATTTGCTTTTATTCGAAAAAGTGGTGCCGTACCTGCCGTGCCGCTTTCGACGTCCTTGTACATTTTACAGAGAAAGTCTTTAAAAATCCCACTTCTCGTTCCGTCTAACGTTAAGTGAATGGACACGACGCTACACGCATTGTATCAACTACTAATGATACAATTGCGACCGTTGTATCATTAACAGTCGTCAGACCGCCAGCTAATGTCACAATTGTGTCATTAGCGGGCGACTCCACATGCAGCGTCAACCGCTATTGTCGCGATTGCGACATTAGCTGACGACACTGCGAGCAAAGTGGACCACTAACGACACAAATACGACAATTGCTATTGCAAATTCTCATTGTCGTACTTGTGACAGTAACGGTTAACAGTGTACATCTCGACCTCTAATGTCACAACAAAGAGTTTATACAACCTAGACAGGGAACCAGTAATTATTCATATAAATACTTGTACATATGATATCTGTTTCCATACAGAGTTAGGAAGTTTGGTACATGAACCAAACATGAAGTAATTAGTTCCCCTTTCTGACGTCATGGTGCGCTGCATTTAAACCCGGATTAAATAACATATTCTCCATATTAGAGACAATTCAAAATTGTGATTCTAGTTTGTCGACACCTCTGAACTGATCTAACCTGTTGTCTTGAAGTTGATTTTCTTGTAATGGAATTTCATATAAATTTCATCCATCGCTGCGTAGCTATTTCACAGGAATATAGTTTATGGCATGTAGGTATTAATACCACTTACATTTTTATGATTGAAATAACTGTTTGGCGGCCATCTTGGATTTACCTGCACACGATGATGAAAATGGCTGTATGTTGTGGGACATTGCGACCGATGTCGAATATAGTGATTCGGGAGTAAATGTATTATCATGTGTCCAGTTTTCGCTCTTGTGGTTATACCTCTGACACGCTTATCTGCAAATGGATGGAATATTTTTGTAACATAATCCAATGATGGATTGTTATGAAGTGGCCAGTTTTCGATACTTTGGTTGTATTTTTGAAACATATATCGGTAAATTAATGGCACTTGCATAATTTTATCACGTACAGGGGAAAAGCCACGCACACACGTTTCGGTTTGAATCCGGCCGACCTACTCCAGTTTTGCACATGAGCGAACTACTTTTCATATGCTCTGCAAATATAAACGAAGAAAATAATATGAAATAGGCAAAGCCTAGAAACGAACGAAGTATACTTCTTTTGTTCGCTTCTGACTTTGCCTTTTTCGTATCATTTTTTTTTTTTCGCAAACCATATATAGTCACTGTTATATTACGGAAGCTTAGAAGGGACATTGAAAATTATATACATATAGGCGCAGCCTAGTGCGAGTTCTTTTCATTTTCCTGGTCGTTTGTGGCTTGGTGATTTCTGATGAAATACTGGCAACCCAAAAGTTTGGAATTGCTGTGGTTGTGGATGATGCGTTGAATATTTGATCAATCGGGAAACGTATTGTTCTTTATCTGACATAGCAGACTGCCTATACCATATAGTATATGTTTCACACATTTCAAGGTCCGAAAATATGAATTATTTTCAGTATAATCAAATACAGTCGATCAGAATTGATACTCTGGATCGGATCTGGGATAAAGTATGTTGATCGAATATATAAACCACAAAATATTGGGATGCTTCTTCATTATAAATTAATTTGAGGAATGAAACTGATAGAATTATTTTAATTTTATCCTTGAATGAAAAATTAAGAATGCCAAACTGTTCGAAGAGAGATATTATTATATAATGGACAGAAATATTGCGATGTTTATAGTTACATATAATCAAATTATTGTAAACAAATGAAAAACAAGCTTGATAGCTTATGAAGCCAGGACATTCCACCTTGAGGACATTTACCCCTGTAGACATTTCCCTAGATATTTCCTCCTTCAAACATTTCCCTCTGTGGACATTCCCCACTCCCCCTCCCCCCCTTTTTTTTTTTTTTTTTGTATTATAACTACAAATGTGTAACACACTGAAATATTTTAAGATACTTTCAACAAGATTTGTATAATTTAGTAAAATATTGTAATAGATATCTTGGGTTTTGCCATGAATTACTTTCTCTTCAACAGGGCACTATTTTGACATGCATAATTCATCTCAGCATATCTGTGCTAATAAAGAATTCCATTGAATTGCGCAAGTGTATGTTACATTATTGATTGTTCGCCTCATGTAGGTGTTTTTTTTTTTCATTCATGTAGGTTCTAATTAGCAAATAAACATCTATTCTATTCTATCGTATGGATCAAAATATTTATTTATTTATGACTACGTAATAGTTGTTAACGTATAGGATGTATACTACCGGTACCGTAGCTATTGTTTTATCATGCCGAATTATAGAAAATAATGAATAATAATAGAGAAATGCCCCAAATTTGTTTTTGTCAATATTTCAATTTTGTTAAACATTTGTACGAACTCATAGTACAAAAATATATAGGAAGGGGGGAGGGGGGAATGCATGTCTAAATATGAGGGGGGGGGGATGCATGTCTAAATATGAGGAATCTGACTTTCTAAAATTTCGTTTTATAAGTTGTTTGAGTTCTTGGTAAAATTTTGCTGTTTGACTTCAAAGCTATTCATGAATTGACCCCTCAGAAGTGTACGGATCTAAACACAATAAAATCTGCAATAAACTATAGCTTGATGAATGTGTTTGTTTTATGAACTTTACTTGCATCTTGGTTGTCCGTACCTATTAATTTAATGTCTAAATCTAGGCCATAATCTGAAGTGAATGGATGATATCTGACGGTTCAGACAATCGCAGTGTCACCGTTTACTTGGAAATGATTTCTTGCCTGTTATAATTAAAATCCCCTATTGATAATCAGCTTGTTGTGACCCCCTTCTCCCTTTTCTTTGCGAACTTTGGATGACCTAATTTATCACGCGGACGTCAGCGACAGAACTTGAATGGCTTGATTTTGCTACGGCGTAAGGTCACAATTCCGTGCCAAATGTTCATTTTTTAAATGAACAACCGATTATCTCTTTACGAAACATCAGATCTTCAAAGCCTAATAAATAAGCTTGTTATAGATGGACACGTTATACAGCTTTTTCTTGCCGTAGAACTCAATTTTATGAAATTTCTGCACTGATGTGAAGTGCCATTTTCGCGAAAAAGAGGTCTGCCCGCATTCTCAATTTGTAACCATTTGCGTGCGCGAAGTGCAGACGACACTCGGGCGTTTTCGCTAAATATTCTATCAGTCGGAAGGGAATCGGAAGGGAATTCATCCTTCAATTTATTAGCATATTATCCTTTTTTTGTTTCAAATCTATAGCAAATATTTTTAGATTAAATTTCGATACTGTTCTAATTTTAGCTATTACCCACACTGCCTCAAATCCAATATGGCAGCCCCCGCAAAATACGCCCACGCAAACGATGAAATCTGAACATGATAGACTACGGTGATTGTCTGTCTTTACATGGATTTACACTGGTTTGTGATTAAGTTCTGTATCTGTATTTTGTCTCACGTAATGCATGTATGTTACCTATTTAACGAACTCCGTTAGGGACCGCTTCGCGATCCCGAACTTCGTTCGTTAATATCCAGATCATTGTTTTTAACGCTAGGTCAACAGATGTATTTTATGCAGAATTGAAAAGTAATCGAAATGATGAGCAAACATCAATTTTACTATATACATGATGTGACTTCCAGCGCTGTGCTGCTCGGGCGGGAATCCTGTCCAAATATCTGGCTGGCGGTTGGGGTATTATTATGCTATCATTGTTGAGGGGTGGGGTGTCATTCCTATTTGCTAGACAATCACCTAGTGGCGGAAACATTTCGCACAAATACAGTACGATCTTTGTTACTCATAATCATTAACAAAAGACTAACTTCCCTATGACGACGGCTAACTGCTAGACGTCGGATCTGAGGCTAGCTTTCCTTGGTAGTTGCAGAAATAGCCATCCTTGCTTCAGAGCAGCGACCCCTGGTAGAAAAGTGCAGAAAGATGACGTAGTCCATACTTTCATTAGTGGATATATCAAAGATTTAGTCAAACATCATGTGTGGTGAATTTTTGCATCAAATAATTACTGGTAGCCAGCGGTGACGATAAACGTCAACGTGCTAGCGCTGCCAGTTTTTTTTAGAGTGACAGAGTCGCCCGCTATTGTCGCAACCCAGTTGTGACATTAGCTGACAATTGCTTATGACAAATTGTGTCATTAGTAGTCGTTGTAGTGGTCAATCGTCTGTGATAACAATACTAGGCTAATTCGGCATTCAGTGGTCAGTCGAAGTCCATAATAAGAATTCAGCTCGAGTTCGGCATTCGGTGTTTGAAATTATGATATAATTTGGGAGACGTCCTACAGATTTTATCTGGATTATAGTTATACTTTGATAGGAAACAAATGAGGGAATTCTATACGATATAAAAATTAAGCATGTTGAGTAATATTCAAGAGGAATATTTTGCGCTTTTACGTTTGAATAACAAGTAACTTCTGTCTTTTCCTACGAAATTCTGTGGTTATTCATTAACCTAGCGCATTTGTCCATCATATACAGGTCATTTGATCTGACCAACCTGCAAAGTTCATGTTTCAGTGTACATCCGAGTTTACGATCATACTAATGAGCTAAAAGATAATTATCTCTCAGCGCATGTTCAAGATTTGAGAGTTGAAATCTCTATTCTCTGGCTTTAGCGTAATACGCCCCGTTCTGTAAATAGCCATGCAATGTGAGTTCTCCTGTACCCTAACGCAATAACACATTCAACAACACATATATTTGAAATTGTCATGCGGTGCTAGCAACACCTGCAGTGGACCTGAAATTTTGCCTCCTGACGATCAAATACATTACACAATGCAGCGATCATGTAACGAGATAGGGAATTCTCGTCTGCTCATCTGCTAAACCTCCCTTCATCATACACTCAAATGTTGGCGCTGATCTCGCCTTCCAAAACAGGTTCTGAGAAACACAGGCTACCTTCATTAAATATTGTAGCAATGCATTCTTCGTGAAATCTGTAACGAGAGTAAAAGAGATATTATCATAGAGAAAAATATCATATCCATAGCTATAATATTAAAAAGGGGGTATATATCCCACCATATCAGGTTGCATGGTGCAACAAGCTGCTGCTCGATCTTGTGTCTCAGCTCTCTCATCCGTCCTGGCAATCTTCCGGTCTTCATCGGACTTTGTGGCAAGCTTAGTGACCACATAATATTCCGAGATTCCCAACAATCTGAGATGAATCGGAAATAATCAGCTGTCACAATCACGTAGCCTCTGTGTCTCTCTGTCGATAAGCCAGTTGCAAAATCAACTTCACCGTATTGTAGAGCATATACTGATCATGTTAATATGGCTCAAACCGCCTTCAATTCACCGTAAAGTTATGCTGTAATGTTGCAGTCTCTTTTACATGGGAACTCCTTTCCATGGGAACTCTTTTCGTGTTAAACTCTGTGACTCTTCTGAGCAATGTTTGATTATCTGATCCAGCAATCAGTTCGATCTCTCTCTGAAAGAGTCAAATTTTGCATCAAGTATCGTCCAATTTTCTCCCTGACGGACTGCCTGTCCATGTCAACTATGCCGGAAAGAACGCACAACGCTGTTTGATTAAGCGGCCATATACTCCGCTAAGGATCAAAAATCTGCAAATGGTGTTGAAGACGTACAGACAAACTAGGCGAATCTAATGGAGTATAGTGACACCAGGCTATATGGATGAAACACGGAGTTTAACACTGTCACGTGTTAATGCTTAGCTAACCGCTGACGAGATGGTCTGGCTATACAACTAACCTCTATTTAAACCAGAAACCCCCGCGAATGTAAAAACAGCTCACAGGACGCCCACCTGTTATAACATTTCACACCTTCACATATGTGATTCTTGCTCCCCCAGGAGAAAGTAATTTCGTGCTATTTCCTCCTGTCAAGCGCAAGAAATTATATAAACTTACTGGGTGTCAGCTTCACACACATGGAACTGTAGATGAATTTTAACATGGACGGTGGACTGACCGCATAGCTGATCTGGTCAAGAAGTCGGGTTTCCTGCTTCGTGAGTTCAGATCATTGTATTTACTTATCTGTTCTGCTGTACCACACATATCTGATTACTGAGTCACTTGAATTTACTAAATTTTAACAAATTATGTGTACCGCCATGTCTTGGCTGTATACTAGCACAAATCCTGTAATAACTGAGTGGTAAGTATTGAATCTTTCAACTGTTGTGTCCGTGAAAACATTAACACTGATTAGATATTCGCAATTCACAGTTTAATTGTTTACTCCATGTCGTGCCAAGAGTTTTGCTTACTTCGTGATTATAAAAGCTTGTAGCAAATCCAATGTAATCAGTAATTTACCATCTTGACTCAGAAGACGCCTCCAGTCATTTAATATCTTAACTCGGGAGAAGACTGAACATCTTGTCGCAGAAGATTTGCGTTTGTATTATATTAGCCCTGGAAGAACTGTACATCGATGAAAAAATTCATAACATTGAATCATCCGTATTTTTTCATGATTGTTTGTCGTTCGATCTAGAATCAAATCCGGAGCAACATCGACCCAGTATGGGAAAGTCTTCAATCGTGAGTAGTAGGGAGCAAGCAAAAAACCTCAACTTTTCCAGGGAGGTAACTCTTGATGCCCTTGATTCCAAGTTATAGTATAGGAAGCGGCCATGCACGGCCTTTCACCTCTCAGGCCGTCAAGGCCGCTTGGCTGGGTGCCAAGTTTTGACCACTATAGTTCCGGCAACCCTTGATCTTGAATTCCTCCGCGGTGATGCGGTCTGGTGGTGATGCGGTCACGGGAGAAAGCCTCCGCGGACAGAAAGTAGTCCCCAGAATTCAAATACGCTGCATGGTCCGATTGGGTCGTATGAGGTATCAATGTGAAGCATTCGTGAAGGGGCATCTGATGGGCTGGGTGCGCCAAGCTCAACGCTCCAACGCCCTGGTGAATTAGCCCAAAAGCTCTGATTTTCCTGGAATCGTCACTAATTCATTGGAAATGCAGTGACGCCCGTCAACGTCCGCCTTAACGCCCTAGCATAACGCCTTGACGCCATGATATAGAGAGATGAGAGAAGAAAAACAACAAGGATGAGAGAACAACAACAACAACAACAGCAAGTTTTCATATAGTTTATTCTCCCCAATGTTACATCATACCCACGCTGGGGGAGCCGCGTTGGGTATGTTTACAATTCGAGAAAACTCTTGTCCACTCAGAGACCGCCATTTGGTCCTGCCATATTCGTTCTTGCCCGTCAAATGTATTCTCGGCTGCACTTGTCCAATCAAAAGCCGTCCTTAAGAAAGTCCCATCTTCGGCCCTGTTCGCTCTCATCCGTTTGTTCTAATCGTCGTCGGTCAGGCCTGGATATTCGTCGGGCAGCATATCCTGAAAGAGTTGTTTGCGCATTCTAATCGCATTTTCCATGGCCTCGGTGGGTGGTAACCCCATATAATGTTCCAAGTGACGCTTGGTCTTCATGATGGGCCTGTGCGTGGGGTCACCTTTCATTTCAAGCGGTAGTAAGGTATACTGTTCATAGATTTCCATATGGACTGGAGTCCTTGTCCAGCAATTTCATACGGGTCACGAGGTCGACATACTGCTGACGTAAAGCCCGTCATAGTCTGGGTGTCCATCTGTTATGGGCTAACAGTGCGGCTTCTTTTTTCGAATATCCTTTGTGTTGAAACTTGTTTTCTGTGGCCCTCAACGTCTCGCCCATCTCGGCGTCCATTCTTTCTTTGAACAAATCCTTCCATAGCCTCGAGTTCACATTATGTTCATTCCCTTGTACGGGTTCGGGTTGGTCCTTCACGGTTGGGTGATATTCAGGGATTGATGGTATGAAGCGGAACCGCTGTATGGGGGTGGCTTGCTGCTGCTGCTCTGCCAGGAGTGGACTCGGCGGATGGTGTAGGGGTATATGACGTTGCGGTGATTCCTCGCCGGGTAACAGGTGGGTCCTCAGTCGACGATCTTCGGGGGTATGGGCTTTTAAATCTACGGACAGGTAGCCGTACGGACGACTTGTCGCCCCTTGAAACGCCTGCATGAAATGGTCGATGTTCTGAGGATAAATTCGACTACCAAACACACGGATTTGTGCTCTGTCAATGGGATTGGAGAACAACACAAAGTATTGGCAGTTCAAGGCAATATCTCTGGACGCCTTCCCTTGAGGAAAGAGATTCTGGGTCAAATAGATGACGGACAGATTCCGATGATGGGATCCTTTAGTAAACAAGTCGGCGACGTGTGAATTGTCCTTGGCCGCACTCATCAGATCATCTAGCACTACCACGTTGGTCTGCTCGGAGTCAAAGTAATACGGTTCGTTGTCGTGGGGAATCCCTGGGACGAAGCTCACATTCTGTAACCTTGTAGTTTCGTAGGCGGGCTGCCATTGGCTATAACACCAAACAACACGTGTTGGAGCTGGGTTGCCACAACTGTTTCTAAGAACTTCATCACCCGCGGGACGTCTTTCCACATGCCGTAGGGCCGCTCACCGTCATCGTATAGGGATGCTCTACTGCTCTTGTTGGACCTATAGCGGGACTCGGCTGTGTCTCTTGGTTGTGTTTGCGTCGGAAATAACATCATCGCAGGCATGCGCGTGTACCTGTGCTGCACCCGCACCCTGGTGTACCCTATTCCCTACGGGCTATAGGGTACAGGGTGCACCACAGGTACACGCGCATGCCTGCGAAGACGTCATTTCCGAGCTCTGAGCTCCACAAGCTTTGAGCTACGAGAGCTCCGATCCAAGAGCTCTGCCACACGGGGGCTACCACCACCACCGGGCGTTGACGCCCGTCAACGCCCGGTGGTGGCGTTGGTGGTGGCGTTGGTGGTGGTGTTGGTTGTTTGTGGTGGTGTGTGGTGGTGGTGTTGGTGGTGTTGGTGGTGTTGGTGGTGGTGTGTGTGGTGGTGGTAGTGTCTGTAAATATAGGAATGAACATGTGTCCCTCATCAGTCCATATGTATTGGTCGACTGATGAACATGTCGTGTGCGTGTACGTTCTGTCAGAGAACGGTCTCTCGTCGCGATAGTATGCTCAGGCAGATTCAACGCAAACACAACCAAGAGACACAGCCGCTATAGGTCCAACAAGAGCAGTAGAGCATCCCTATACGATGATGGTGAGCGGCCCTACGGCATGTGGAAAGACATTCTGGGTGATGAAGTTCTTAGAGGCAGGTGTGGCAACCCCAGCTCTTACAGATGTTGTTTGGTGTTATAGCCAATGACAGCCCGCCTACGAAATTACAAGGTTACAGAATGTGAGCTTCGTCCCAGGGATTCCCCACGACATAAACGAACCGTATTACTTTGACTCCGGGCAGACCAACGTGGTAGTGCTAGATGATCTGATGAGTGCGGCCAAGGACAATTCACAAACACACGTCGCCGACTTGTTTACTAAAGGATCCCATCATCGGAATCTGTTCGTCATCTATTTGACCCAGAATCTCTTTCCTCAAGGGAAGGCGTCCAGAGATATTGCCTTGAACTGCCAATACTTTGTGTTGTTCTCCAATCCCATTGACAGAGCACAAATCCGTGTGTTTGGTAGTCGAATTTATCCTCAGAACATCGACCATTTCATGCAGGCGTTTCAAGGGGCGACAAGTCGTCCGTACGGCTACCTGTTCGTAGATTTAAAAGCCCATACCCCCGAAGATCGTCGGCTGAGGACCCACCTGTTACCCGGCGAGGAATCACCGCAACGTCATATACCCCTACACCATCCGCCGAGTCCACTCCTGGCAGAGCAGCAGCAGCAAGCCACCCCCATACAGCGGATCCGCTTCATACCATCAGTCCCGGAATATCATCCAACCGTGAAGGACCAACCCGAACCCGTACAAGGGAATGAACATAATGTGAACTCGAGGCTATGGAAGGATTTGTTCAAAGAAACTATGGACGCCGAGATGGGCGAGACGTTGAGGACCCCAGAAAACAAGTTTCAACACAAAGGATATTCGAAAAAAGAAGCCGCAATGTTAGCCATAACAGATTGGCACCCAGACTACGACGGGCTTTACGTCAGCAGTATGTCGACCTCGTGACCCGTATGAAATTGTTGGACAAGGACCCAGTCCATATGGAAATGGAAAGAACAGCGTCGATGTTGAAAACCTCGGGTATGAACTGGAAAGCGGCGTATGTCAGAGCAACAGCACAAAAGCAACATTTGTTCGAACGCATCATTAAACGACGTTAAAGCGTTAAGAAAGCGTGTTAAAGCGTTGAGACGAGCGTTAAGGCGTACATATAGGGCGTTAAGGCGTAACAGTGGGCGTTGGCGGGCGTTACTGTCTATGAAAGCAAGTGTATTCCCAAAACACGCACAGTCGACGTTCAACCGTCAACATGGTTTATACTTGTTCTGAGTGTGAACGCACGTTCACCAGACATTACGATATGATGCGACACCAGAAAAATATACATGGGATTGAAGACGCCGAGGAGTCCGTTGAATCGGATGCTGATACAGAGATCGATGAGAGTGTATCGACTGATACCGAATCCAAGATTGCTGACAGTCTACCTACTGATATGGAGAGCTTGACCTCAGATAGTCAGCCTACATCCCAGGAAAGTGAGGCAGAACCTACCTTCTGGGATCGTATTGTGACAGCAGCTATCAATACTTACGCTGAAGCGATCGTGGACGCGGGACAGGATAACTTACAACAGGCGTACACCGAAATGCGGCCCCGCATCAGGAAAACAGCCATGGCGATCTATGAACAGTATATCTTACTACCGCTTGAAATGAAAGGTGACCCCACGCACAAGTCCATCATGAAGACCAAGCGCCACTTGGAAGAGGATATGGGGTTACCACCCACCGAGTCCCTGGAAAATGCGATTAGAATGCGCAAACAACTGTTTCAGGATATGCTGCCCGACGAATATCCAGGGCTGACCGACGACGATTAGAGCAAACGGATGAGAGCGAACAGGGCCGAAGATGGGACTTTCTTAAGGACGGCTTCTGATTGGACAAGTGCAGCCGAGAATACATTTGACGGGCAAGAACGAATATGGCAGGACCAAATGGCGGTCTCTGATTGGACAAGAGTTTTCTCGAATTGTAAACATACCCAACGCGGCTCCCCCAGCGTGGATATGATGTAACATTGGGGAGAATAAACTATATGAAAACTTGTTGTTGTTCTCTCATCTTGTTGTTGTTGTTGTTTTTCTCTCATCTGTCTATATCATGGCGTCAAGGCGTTATGCTAGGGCGTTAAGGCGGACGTTGACGGGCGTCACTGCATTTCCAATGAATTAGTGACAATTCCAGGAAAATCAGAGCTTTTGGGCTAATTCACCAGGGCGTTGGAGCGTTGAGCTTGGCGTTGACAAGATGCCACTTGACACGACGCATTCGGACCCATAATGGTTTAGTACCGCAAACACACCCCCATGTGTATATTTCTATACTACCGCCAGACTGCCCATGCGCAGAATGATGAAACCCGACGATACATTAGTCCAGTCGGATGCTTCTCCACGAGAGCTTCAAAATAAGACCTCATACGACACCATCGGACCCATATTGGCCCAAGTCGGCCCCAAAATGTCTATTTCTATACACTTGGTCTACTGCGCATGCGCAGAATGACGATATTCCTACTCCACATCCACCCAGTGGGATCCGCCCTCACGTGTGCTTGACATTGATACATCACTTGACTCCATCGGACCAATAGTGGCCCACCTAAACCCCAAAACGTCTATTTCCATTCCCTTTTCTCACAATTCCCTGTCTGCGCATGCCCAGAATGTTGAACACGGACGACACACTAGTCCAGGTGGATGCTCCTTCACGACTGCTTTACATTGATATCTCATACGACTCCATCGGCCCATTAGGGGCTCCCCTAGACCCCAAAACGTCTATTTCCATACACTTTGTCTACTGCGCATGCGCAGAATGACGTCAGTTCCACGTTCCACCCACCCCGTCGGATGCTCCTTCACGAATGCTTCACATTGATACCTCATACGACTCCATAGGACCAATAGTGGCCCACCTCGACCCCAAAACGTTTAGTTCCATACTCTTTTCCCACAATTCCCTGTCTGCGCATGCGCAGAATGTTGACAACGGCCGAGACACTAGTCCAGGCGGATGCCCCCTCACATAGGTTTCACAACGATACCTCATACGACTCCATCGGCCCATTAGGGGCTCACCTAGATCCCAAAACGTCTATTTCCATACCCTTGGTCTATTGCGCATGCGCAGAATGCCGATATTTCACCCCACACCCAGCCCATCGGATGCCCCCTCACATATGTTTCACATTGATACCTCGCTCGACCCAATCGGACCACGAGTGGCTCAACTAGACCCCAAAACGTCTATTTCCATATCCTTTGTCCACCGCTCATGCGCATAATGACAATATTTCAACCCCGCACCCAGCCCATCAGATGCCCCTTCACGAATGCTTCACATTGATACCTCATACGACCCAATCGGACCATGCAGCGTATTTGAATTCTGGGGACTACTTTCTGTCCGCGGAGGCTTTCTCCCGTGACCGCATCATCACCAGACCGCATCACCGCGGAGGAAATCCTATACTATAACCTGGAATCAAGGGCATCAAGAGTTACCTCCCTGGTAAAGTTGAGGTTTTTTGCTTGCTCCCTACTACTATCGTGATTATATCATCCCCTCTGGGATAAAACAAGCCCTTTAGGGTTTTATTCCCGCCATATGTATCATTATTATAAATTAGCTAAATATTTGATGCACATGCTTCTGTATGGTGAATAAAGTATTCAATTCAATTCAATTCTTGTTTAACATTACAAGCGTCTAGTCCGTCATTCATAATCCAGCCGTCGTCCATTAGAGAATATCCGCGTCCATAATCCAAAGACCTATTCCATATTCCATATAACAGTATTAGCACCAAATTCAAAAAGACAATCATAGTATACATAAACATAGGCTTGTTTCCTGCAAGGGAGAAGCGGTGAACAGTTTTCAATGATGCCGGCAAGACATCATGATGTTCCAAAAATATCAAATCCGTATCGCTGATCAGTATTCTTAATCCATAATATTCGTTGTAAAGTCGTCATCTAAAGAATGATGCCCTAAAATCACCGAATAACTTGTCAAATGTTTATAGGTGGCCAGTCGTCGTATTCATTAACAATACAAGTCCATCTCGGCATTCGGTGGTCAGTCGTAGTCTATAAAGACAATACAAGTTCAATTCGGTATTCGGTGGTCAGTTGTAATCTATAATAACAATACAAGTCTGATCGGGCATTCGGTGGTCAGTCGTAGTCTATAATAACAATACAAGTCCATCTCGGCATTCGGTGGTCAGTCGTAGTATAAAGACAATACAAGTTCAATTCGGTATTCGGTGATCAGTTGTAATCTATAATAACAATACAAGTCAGATCGGGCATTCGGTGGTCAGTCGTAGCCTATAAAGACAATACAAGTCTAATTCGGCATTCGTTGGTCCGTTATAGTCTACAAGTCAGATTCGTCAATCGGTGATCAGTCGGAGTCTATTTAACGATGCAAGTCCAATTCGGCAGCCGGTGGTCAGTCGTAGTATATAATAACAATAAGGTTTGTTTTGAACACCTGATTTGGCTTAAACATGTTTGGGTTTGGGGGCACATTCTCGAACGAACATCGTTAGGTTTTAACCACCTTCCCTTCTTACACCTAAACTTCAGAGTTATAAACATGTGCGCAAATGGAAAACCCATAACGTGCACGCAGAAATGTGTCGAAATCCTAGGCGCGTTAGAGTTGCATTGAACGTTGCCAATATCATTACATGTTCGCATGACTTGTGACAATACTGATATACAACAGTTTACTCCAGCGTATAGGCCTATATCCCCCAGACAGTTATGATCTATGCTGTCCATTGTTACTGTGATACATACAATTGGTCAGAGGTTTGTAAGATTGGGGCAGAGTAACTATTGGAACTGGTCATGCTTCGGATCACAGTAAGATCATATACATGTACAATGTTTACAAGTTCGTTCATGAAATTAGGAATGCCTCGAATTTTCTTTGTTCGGCTTGGTGCGGTTAGGCAAATCTTTTAGATAGCCAAATCATTTCTTAATTGGGCTCATTGTGTTAACACTTCCATGTTGAGGTAGCAAAATTAGCCAGGAGCGGAGATATGGCGAACAGATATATCGCTGTTGTCTTTTGTCAATTTATCATTGCTTCTTCTCTTGCAATCCTTGTTCTGGCCGGGTCAGAAGGTAAGCATTATTTGTTAGATCTTAAATCAGTATAACCAGTCAGTTATTAGTCAGCACGATGTGTCTGAAGTATACTGATATCTCCATATGTCAGTTCGCCCAAACAAAGCTCTTGGGTACACACACAATTTCTTGAATATTTTTCAGTACTTTTTAAATAAGTACATGTGGCTTGTCAGGAGATTCGCCTGGGTCATCTGGGTCATCAGGCAATAAGGCCATCAGGCGAAATTGTTATTAGGCTATATGATCATGAATTGTCAGCCATATTCCCTCGTAATTGACCTAATCTTAGATCGCGATTCACTCATATCCCCCAAAATCGTTTCCAAACACCACTTTTCATTATCGTTTTCGGACAATAAAAAGGAACTGAGACGTTCTATTGTTACTTCCTAACCTGGTACCTTACCACAAAGTCGTTCCGCTGACGTTTGGCGCCAACCAAATAACAACATGACGGTGCCCGTATTCCCGATGTTTCCTTGTTTTCGTTCGAGTTTTTGTGAATTCTTTTTTCCGCGAATATAGACAAACGATTGTAAAAGTTTCAACTGCGGTGAAGAGGTATCAATCGTGATGAAAAAGTTTTAACCGCGATGAGAAATGGTTCATCGTATCGATGAGAAATGGTTCACCGAATCGTTGAGAAAGGGTTCACCGTATCGATGAGAAAGGGTTCACCGTATTATTCTGCATGTCAATGAATTGAATATCCAATCGTTTCTTTTCTTGACGATTGAAAATGAGACAATTCTAATTTTATGCATGCAGCACAAGTAATATAACTATGTAAAAATACTTTGTTGGTAAATATTAGAGAAATATGCTTTCCGAGAGGGTTTCGCCTCACGATCTTATTGATTAGGGCCACTATTATTTTTTTCACGAATATTTACTTTAAGAAAAACCAGACAATATTTTAAAGAAGTATACAATCTTGTCCACATTTCTGAGATGGCTGGTTGGGAGAACACTCCGCCACTATGCGGTACATTTTATTTTGTCCACAGCTCTACATCGAACACACCTGGTAGTTGAAATTCAGTCACCCTCGCAATCTTTAAACTTGAATTGGCATAGGCCTACTTTGTAAAGAAATCTCTACATGGACGCCGAAACTATATATTACCTGTTCACTGGAGCATGTAGTAAATGGTAACATTACACCATTATTATATTGGTCGCTGCATATACAGACAACCAAGTCTTTCAAGTGTAGCCTTATGTATAATAGTGTGGGTCGGATGATATGGCGCTTCTCAATGTTCAAGTTGAAATCATTTATTCTCATTATGTTGATAGGCATAACAAGTTATTGCTGAACACTCAGATGACCTAATGATTGACATATATTGTTCAGTGTCACACATCATATACGATATTACATAGTAAATGGCACATAAACAAAAGGATTACAACTAGGTCTGTAATCTTGCAAGAGTCAGAAACATATTGATAAGTTCATATGACAATAAAGAATTATAAATTTATTTACTAAATCCTTATATGTCCTTATCAAACACATATTAATACATACGACAATTCGAGCACTACGGGATGCTACGGGATGTCTATAGTCTTTTATATCAACCTGTTACATATAGATGTATTACTGGAAAATATCTTTACAATTTATACCAGCATACAATTGCCCATGCATAGGTTATTGGATTGAACTACGATAAATCGTATCAATGCAAAATCGGAAGT
The DNA here is from genome assembly GCA_036873755.1 of Hanleya hanleyi. Taxonomy (NCBI): domain Eukaryota; kingdom Metazoa; phylum Mollusca; class Polyplacophora; order Lepidopleurida; family Hanleyidae; genus Hanleya; species Hanleya hanleyi. The sequence goes on from JAVTVY010044826.1 coordinate 101,543, forward strand.
TAAACATTTAACCAGAATATCCCTCACCAGATCAACCATGTGGGACACCCACATACCCTAGTGAACATCTCTGTCAAGCCCGTAAATGTAAACGGTCACCTAGTGTCATGGTATTATTATTAGACAGGATGCTTCTAGAATATATGACGGAAGCTTGTTTGCGTGGGTTAGTCACTTCGATCTTTCAGGAAGATTGTTGTAAATTGCATCTAGGCCAGATGATGGCGAAATCCATATTCGAGAGGCTTCTTGATTTGGTAGAATGTACTGGGTCAGATCATACGTCAATGCTGTATGTTGTGGAATGATCTCGAATGCCTCGCAGAGTATAAATAGCCTAACATTCTGTGATCTTGGAGGGAATTCAAACGGCTTTTCTGTGGGTGCAGTATACTGTCTTACCTTTGTCTGAAATTACGGACTGCTGGATTGTATATTCCTGCGAATTGACTCTTGGCGCTGTGTTATCTACATGTTTGAACTGTCGGAAACTGGACAACAGCTGAGCGGTGTTGGACTATCAAAATACAGGAACGCGATTTCTGCGCGTCGGCACAGACTGTATAGAGATGTGCACGTCAACACGGACTGTGAAATATACACTGGTATAGCATTGAACAGTAAGACTATATTTCTCATTTATTTGTTGTATAAACCTTGTATATGATTTTAGTGTTGTAAATAAACATTTGACTGTTAATCCTTGACTTCATAAAAGTTTTCTGTTGCGTTTTTTCTATTATCGTTTATGACGTAACAGAAATTGGGGGCCTGCCCGCGTTGTTTACATTACAGCTTGCCAGCTAATCTGCTTTTGTAACATAGTTCTAAATTTATACATTGTCTGAAATTGTGAAGTCAGAGAGTAGTATATTATCAGCATGTCATTTGACCCAGCACAGTTTGCCCTCTGTTCGCGCTGTTTAAATTCCTACAAATTAAAGTTAAAACATCTTGGAGAAAGCAAGAAATTAAGAAACTCATTATTAAACATTTTGTTAGCACACAACTTTGGGATGAGAGTGATTTTGATTTAACTGAGGATACAGCTGATTATTTGGAAATAAAGAAATTAGAATTACAAAATCAGCTGGTATTAAAGAGATTAGAATTAGAAAAAAAGGAAAGAGAGAAAGAGAAAGAAATACAGTTTCAGTTAAAAATGAAGCATTTGGAATTACAGTCGCGAACAAGTCCTCCTACAAATGCACCTGTACAATCACAATCAAAATTTGATGCGGCTCGTCAAATACGTCTCGTCCCACCATTTCAGGAAAAAGAAGTTGATAAATATTTTCTGCATTTTGAGAAAATTGCTGAAAATTTAAACTGGCCAAAAGAAAATTGGAGTTTACTTCTTCAAAGTGTTTTGATCGGAAAGGCAAGGGACATTTACACTCAATTGACGATAGAGCAAGCATCAAATTATGATATAGTGAAAAATTTAATCCTTAAAGGTTATGAATTAGTTCCAGAAGCCTACAGACAAAAGTTTCATAGTTGTGAAAAACAAAACTCTCAGACTCATGTAGAATTTGCTCGTTCAAAAGAATAGTTATTTAATAGGTGGTGTGCTTCGGTTAAAATTAACAACTTTGAAAACCTTAGACAGCTTATGGTGGTAGAGGAATTTAAAAGGTGTATCCATGGTGATATTAGAACATTTCTTGATTAAAAGAATGCCAACACTTTAGACCAAGCAGCACGATTTGCTGATGAATACGCTTCGACACACAAATTATCATTTGTCAATGCTGTTATGCCAAGTTCATTCCAGTCTAACATCTCAGGTAACAAACCCAGTTCTTTCTCAGGGTCTAAACCTTTTAACACAAGTTACACAAAGTCTCAGTCACCCACTTTTAACACTCAAAATAAGTCTCCCGGTTGCAGCTATTGTAAGAGGGACGGCCATTTAATAGCTCTTTGTTTTAAATTGAAAAGAAAACAACATCAAGCCTTTCAAAAGCCCAGCGGTTTCTTCACTTCACGATCTTTACCCACGCAGGTTAGTGGCGTTCATAGTGTATATGACGTCAAGATGGCCAGGGACAGTAGTATACAAAGAGCAAATTGAGTCCAATTGACCTCAGAAATTTGCATAATTTGTGGCGGTCACGTGGCGGAGAGAGAGGTCAAGTGAACTATAGTTCCGGCAGGATGACCAAAAGCTACCTCCAATCCAGGAGAGTTCCAATTGCTGCAGGGGATGTATTCAGGATGTATTCATCCGCGGTGATGCGGTCTGGCCGCGGTTTTGGCGGTGATTCGGTCTCGGGAAAAAGCTTCCGCGGAGAAAAAGTAGTCCCTAGATAAAATGGTCCGATGGGGTCGAGTGAGGTATCAAAGTGAAGCTTATGTGAAGGGGCATCTAATGGGCTGGGTGTGGGGTTGAACTATCGGCATTCTGCGCATGCGCGGTGGCCGAAGGGTATGAAAATAGACGTTTTGGAGCCAGGGGAGCCCCTAATGGTCCAATGGGGTCGAGTGAGGTATCAAAGTGAAGCTTATGTGAAGGGGCATCTGATGGGCTGGGTGTGGGGTTGAACTATCAGCATTCTGCGCATGCGCGATGGCCCAAGGGTATGGAAATAGACGTGTTGGGAGCTAGGGGAGTTACTCATGGTCCGATGGGGTCGAGTGAGGTATCAAAGTGAAGCTTATGTGAAGGGGCATCTGACTGGACTAGCGGCTCGGGCGTTGTCACCATTCTGCGCATGCGCATAGACGTTTTAGGGTGTAGGGGAGCCCCTAATGGTCCAATTGGGTCGAGTGAGGTATCAAAGTGAAGCCTAGGTGAAGGGGCATCTGATTGGTTTGGTGTGCGGTAGGAATATCATTCTGCGCATGCGCAGATGCAATGCGGAGCTCTCGTCCAATCAGAAGCGAGTATTTCAAATCCGTCACACAACACTCGTCCAATCAGAAGCGAGTATTTTGACCCGGTGGATTATGGGGCATATCCAAGATGGCGGCACGTATGTTCAAGATGGCGGCACATCCGGTGTCGAAAACTGGCCATTTTATCGGGATGTGGTCGCCTAGTGTCGAAAACTGGACCCTGTATGGGTTCCGCTAGACGTGTTGGGAGCTAGGGGAGTTACTCATGGTCCGATGGGGTCGAGTGAGGTATCAAAGTGAGGCTTATGCGAAGGGGCATCTGACTGGACTAGCGGCTCGGGCGTTGTCACCATTCTGCGCATGCGCATAGACGTTTTGGGATGTAGGGGAGTCCCTAATGATCCAATGGGGTCGAGTGAGGTATCAAAGTGAAGCCTAGGTGAAGGGGCATCTGATGGGTTGGGTGTGCGGTAGGAATATCATTCTGCGCATGCGCAGATGCAATGAGGAGCTCTCGTCCAATCAGAAGCGAGTATTTCAAATCCGCCACGGAGCTCTCGTCCAATCAGAAGCGAGTATTTTGACCCGGTGCATTATGGGACATATCCAAGATGGCGGCACGTATGTTCAAGATGGCGGCACATCCGGTGTCGAAAACTGGCCATTTTTTCGGGATGTGGTCACCTAGTGTCGAAAACTGGACCCTGTATGGGTCCCGCTAGACGTGTTGGAGCTAGGGGAGCCACGAATGGTCCAATGGGGTCGAGTGAGGTATCCATGTGAAGCCTAGGTGAGGGAGTTACACTAGGGTGTCGTTTCCATTCTGCCGCGCAGGTCACGTGGGGGGTTGACACGTCCGTATGTTCAACCTCCGGGTTTTGTTTTTCCCGCCCCGGCCCCCCAGCGCGAGCAGCGCGCGCGCGCGTCATCACGCGGATGAATGTCGGATCTGTATTATGCAATCGGATAGCGGTTGTCGTGAAAAAAACAACAAGTTTAGCAATGTTTATATAGTTTATTACCCCCAATGTTACATCATACCCAGGCTGGGGGAGCCGCCCTAGGTATGTTTAGTATGTTCACAGCAAAACAAATTGAAACATCAAACACCATGTTTTATTATTTAACACATTGTCACATTAGGTACAAGTGTTTACTGAGCTCAAGTCAGCGAGTAGCATGTAGACATAGAGTGTGTGTACGGCATGATATTCATCAGTGCACGGGTGACGCATTCAACCGATGGGGGTGATCGGTCAGCTTGGTAAGGAAAAACGTGACATTGGTTACCCTCTCTACCACCCATTGAATGTTGGGGCGTTGACCATGCGCCCATCTCAAGGCATCCACGGTGTCCAGTATCTCCAGCATCGTCTCTAGTGACCCCCGGTTAATGATGGTGACCGGCTGGTCAAACACATGGTTGTTGGCACTGGGATAATAATACTGTAACTGGTCCGTCTTTTTGTGACGTAAGATGTACCCGAAAGCGACATTCAATTTAAAGGCCGTAGTTTGATCGTTGAAGATGGCTTCCACGTAGCTGCGTAGACAGGTGCGGTTGGTCAGTGGGAAATTGTAGATATCTTGAGGGTGGAAACAGTACCGTGTCATGGACCAATGGCGCCGATCGATGTCACTGATTGGATGGTTGTCCTGTAAGAGATCGCTAGGAACATTTATGGGCTCCACCAGAAAATGTTCGATGTTGTCAGGACTCGAAACCGTAACGCTGGGGTCCAGCTGGATATTCAGGCTCTTCAGAACTGTGGGTATAGGCGGGTTCTCCGTCGTCATCGCATCACCAGTGGCGTTCGTCTCCCCGGGCTTATCTTCACTGGGTCTGACCTTCCGTGGCTCCTCTTCAGTAGGAGGTTGTCGTTCATGCTCATGGGCATGAATCAAACGTTGGTGTCGCAGCAACTGACTGGTCAGTTTGAAAAGCCGACCACAATCCTCGCATGGACGCTTGGGTGGCCCATGAATGGAACGTTCATGGCGCAGTAAAGCATCTTCCCGATTAAATGACCGTGCGCAGGTTATACAAGTATACCGTCCGCCGTTGTGGATGGAGGACTCGTGTCGTCGCAAATCTTCTGGGCGAGTAAACAGCTTCTGGCAAGTATTACAAGTGAACATCTTGGTGATTGACAGTGTCTGATGAAACGGCCAGGCCGGTTTCCTTTTATAGCACGCTGGCTGGTGATCTATTTTTAGCACACTCACTTCAAGTACCTCCAAGTCGAGACAGGAAGGCTGGTCAGGCAGGCAGGTGAGATAGCTCCGTTCGGCAAGCCGATGAATGTACCAAACACCTAAAAATTCCCATTTTTATACTCTTTTTTTTCGTGAGATTCGGGTGTTTTCGGCCATTTCCGTAGGTATCTTCGATCTTCTCCGCCACTCTCCGGTACTCCCCGGATCTCTTTTTTGGACTAACCCATCAGAATAGTACGTATCACGGACTACACCCCACGTCTAGGCGCACATGTGTGCCATGGTCTATAAAACACGTCTCTCTGGATCCCACACCTTCATTTCTACGGTTGCAGAGCCATGACGGAGATCCAGCCCTATGCGACTCGCATTTTACAGCATGCCACCGCGGTGAATTCATTCACGGGTTACCGAGCAGTGGTCCGGTCCATGTTTGCAGATGGCGACAACAACGCGGGGCGACGCCAGATCCTGAACGAGTTCACAGAAGCGGTCCTCGACAGAGTGCACTCGATGGAGAGGTGTGCCATCACTCACCACTACTGGACTATGACAGCCATCCTTGATGCTCGTGCTATGGACCACGAGCGCTCACGCCGGAACCAGCGCCGGCTGGTTGGCCTCACACTAGTCTGTGCCCTATTGAGCCTGGCGCTGTGGTATTGACACTATAAATACGAGGGTGAGACAGAGTGTGTGTCATTCAACGATCGTGATTGGACCAAGCATGTCACCCGTCCTACGAGCCATCCTGCCCCTTACACCCCAGGTGTGGAGGCGCTTGGTGGAATAGCCCTGTTTTATAAGTTTCTGCAACAATGTTTTGTGACGTTGATTAAAATCATCACATTTAACACAGGATCTAGCAAATGCTACTAAGCGAGATATGTATACGCCATATGCAGGTCCCACTGGAATATTACTGTCCAGAAAGGGATAGTTTACGATGTCGAAATTGTAATCATCTCTTTTGTCCTAAAGTCGACGAGAGAGAATGCCCGCTTCATTTTTATAGAGATAGAGATCTAAATAAGATGTGCCTGTAGGGCTATCTGTAGTTTCCTTCAAATCCAGTGAAGGTGGATATATATCCTTCACTGCGTCATTTATATAGCGATTATCCACAGCGAGAAGATCGTCTATATAGCGTTTGGTGAATGAGAAGGAACGGGCTTTGAATGGATCGGTTTTTGAAAGCGCCTGCATATAGTCATATTCATAAGAGAACAGATACAGGTCAGCCGACCCAAGATACACCCGTTATAAATAAACGATAGAGCCAGGGTGCATCATCATTTTGTCGCCATGAAGCGCTGGGAGAAGGTGTTGGATAACTTATACTACAGTCCCGACAGTCCGGCGGCCTATAGTGCATTGTCGGCTCTCTATCGAGCGGCCAAACCCCAGGGGATACAACGTGCCCAAGTCCGAGATTGGTTAAGAAGACAAGACACCTATACCTTACATCGATCTGTCCGTCGCCATTTTTTGCGGAACCGGGTCATCGTGGGAGGAATAGATGCCCAGTGGCAAGCGGATTTGGTCGATATGAGCGCCTTTGCCAAACACAACGATGAGAATCGGTATATCTTGACGTGCATCGATATCCTATCCAAGTATGCGTGGGTGGTACCCATCCGGACGAAAACGGGGGCAAATCTCATAGCGGCGTTCAAAGACATCTTCAAGACCGGGCGCAAACCTTTGTATTTGCAAACCGACGAAGGCACGGAATTCCTCAACAGACCGTTCCAAGCCTTTCTCAGGAAACAGAAGGTGTTTTTCTTCCATACGTACAACGAGACCAAGGCTTCCGTGGTGGAGAGGTTCAACAGGACATTCAAAGGCCGTATGTATAAATATTTCACCTATAAGAATACAAGGCGGTACATCGATGTTCTCCCGAAACTGGTGAGGGGTTACAATCGAGCCTATCATCGGAGTATAGAGAGAGCCCCCATTACCGTGACCCAACGGAAGTGGCCAAGTACGTCACCCAGTTACCGCAACCGTTGCATTTACCTGGACGCTGGGAATGTGGCCTCGTGGATATCCAATACCCTTACTCGTGGTACAACGTGCGAGCCAATGAAGTGTGGTACGAGGTGACCTACGAAGGCAAAAACACCCGACTCACCCTGCCCGAAGGCCGATACGATACCCCCAAAGAGTTCATGGGTGGGCTGTCAAGACTGTTGCATTATAAGGCGCTACGGGGGGTGACGAATACTTCAAAACCCATCAAAGCCTATCCCTTCAAGAATCACGTGGACTTCGATTACAACGCACACAACGACAAGGCAGAGCTTATCGTCACCGGCAAGGCGAGTGTCGTACTGAGTCCTATCCTACAGCAAATGCTGGGTTTCGATCTAAAGACGTTCGCCGGTCCCACCGAACACCATGGCGAGATGCCGATGGATATGAAACCGGGTATGTACGGACTCTACGTCTACTCGGACGTGGTGGACAACCACATCGTGGGCGATATCAACATACCTCTGTTACGGGTGGTCCCCATTAAAAAGACGTATGGAGGTCAAGTCACCCACAGTTTCATCCACATGCTCTACTTGCCCGTACGACAAACTGACATCAACACGATCACGGTGGATATAAGAGATGACACGGGACGACCGGTGGCATTCGAACGAGGAAAAGTGGTGCTGACACTTCATTTTCGACAAGCACGTGCTCCCCACTTTGCATAATGAAAGTACCTTACGAGTGCGATGCACGCAGCTATGCCGACTATTATGCCCAACAGGCCGGGGGTGGCTTTCCGGTCTTTAGCGGTGCACGCATGCAACGAGGACATGGACTGGGGAACATACTCGGCAGCATCGTCAAAACGTTCCTGCCCTTGGTGACGCGTGGGTGAAAGCAATCGGCAAACAAGCGGTACGCAGTGGACTGCAAGTGGCCGGTGATGTCTTGGGGGGTACGGCAACGCCTTGAAACGGGGCCAAAGAAGCGGGAGGCGTCTTGGTGGCCAAAGCACAACGCACCGTAGGGAATAAAAGAGCTGCCCCACCGAGACCACGCACCAGCCGACGACCGACCCAGCGACGACGCACATCGAAGAAGACAAAGGATATCTTTTCTTAAAACATGTCCTTGATCCACGCCGAGTCCTGCCCCTCCACCATCAGTGAATTTGATTTGTGGACCGTGCCGCGCACACAGACCAGTGTCGAACAAGGATTATGGGTGGAGCATCTCCCGCTCTCCAGCATCAACGAAACCGGGCCCATCGAGTTCACCATCAGTAATGCGGATATGGCCTATGTGGATTTATCCCATACATACATGTATGTGAAAGCCAAGGTGGTCAATGGAGCTGGCACCAGAATCGTTGACCAAGCAACGGTGGGTCCGACGAATCTCTGGCTGCACTCGATGTTTCAACAGGTGGATATTTTTCTCAGCGACAAACTCATCAGTGACTCCACCAACACGTACCCCTATCGAGCCTACATCGAGACACTGTTGTCGTATGGCCGAGAGGCTAAAAAATCTCAGCTGACAATCGCTTTATTCTACAAGGACACGCCCGAGCACATGGACACGGTGGACAATGGGGGATATAACAAACGGAAGGCTTTCACTGCGAATAGTGCCTCGGTGGATATGATGGGTCGACTGCACGCAGACATGTTCATGCAAGACCGGTACCTCTTGAACAAGATCCCCATCAAAATCCGACTGATACGGGCGCCTCCGACCTTCGCCTTGATGGCCACTAACGTAGAGGGGCATGCAGCGGACTATAAGATTGTCATCCAAGACGCAGTCCTGTATGTCCGAAAAGTGAAACCGAATCCAGCCGTTCAATTGGGACACATGAAAGCCTTGGAAACAAAACCAGCCCAGTACCCTATCCGACGTGTACACACCAAAGTGTTCTCTGTGCCTGCTGGAAATATGGGCGCCAACAAAGAAAACCTGTTCCTGGGGGAACTACCCAAGCGATTGATCCTGGCCTGTGTGCAAAATACCAGTTTCAGCGGAGCCTACCCAGAGAATCCGTTTGACTTTCAACATTTCGGCATCAATTTTGTGGCCCTGCATGTGGATGGACAACATGTGCCAGCCACGGCCTTAACACCGAACTTTGGGCGGAGGAATTTCATTCGAGCCTATCAGAGCTTGTTTACAGCCACCGGTCAAATCAACCAGGACGAAGGGAATATGATCAGTCGGGAGGACTACGCGAACGGATACACGTTGTTCTGTTTCGATCTGACCCCCACCTTAGAGAACGACCATCAGCTGGCCCTGGCCAAGCAAGGCAACTTACGGTTGGAAATCCACTTTGCACGAGCCCTGGCGACCACCGTCAATGTGATCTGCTACGCCGAGTTTGACAACATCATTCAAGTGGACAAGGCGCGCAACGTCCTGTGTGACTTCTCCACCTAACATGGATACAGACCAGATAACCACCGTGCTGGAGAATGACCCAGAGACACGTATGGTCTTTCAAGGGGTGTTCGCCCGAGATGTGTTTCCATTAGACCGTATGTATCCTGCTGCTTACGTTCTCAACACGGACCAGATGGATCGGCCCGGTGAACACTGGGTGGCCGTGTACTTGACAGAACAGCAGGGCGAATACTTTGACACGTACGGCCTGCCACCCCTCCATCCCGATTTAACAGACTTCATGGATCAAGGCACAGAGACGTGGTGTTGGAACAGTCAAACGTTGCAAAGCCTGACCAGTGGCGTATGCGGACAATATTGCTTGTTTTACCTGTACCATCGATGCCGGGGAAGACCCTTATCTACCATCGTACAGATGTTTGACGAGTACCCCAAGGCCGAGGACCGCGATGTACTCGTCTATGACTGGGCCGCCCATCATTTCAATGTACAAGCCCCGTTCTGGGCTTAAGTTAATTACAAGCCCCTTGTTCTGGGCTTAAGTTTACAAGCCCCTTGTTCTGGGCTTCAATGTGCAAGCCCCTTGTTCTGGGCTTCAGTTCTTTCAATGTACAAGCCCCTTGTTCTGGGCTTCAGTTTTCACGTGGTTGTTCTCACGTTGTTGTTGTTCACTGAATAAAAAAATGAGATCTCACCAAAACACCCTGTCTTGTGTGTTTTATTCATAATGCATCAATGCCCAATGTGGAGATTCAGTCAAACTGAAATCAGTGGTGTAGGATGGGGCGAAAATGTAACCCATCAAGGTTAGAATGCAAGAGCACTATAGTAAAATAGAGAGCCAATGAAATCAGCCCACAGACCAAGTACGTGTTTTTGGTCTAGGTTTGGAGCGGGCATTTCATTAAAGTGCGTGTATACGGTGAGTGAAGACTCGTCCAACACGTATAGATTATTACTATAAGTTCTATGAACATAATGCATGAAACTGGTTTTGAACACTATTAGCCAATCAGTGGCCTAGAATGGAGCCAAAGCTAACCCATCCATGTCCAGAAAACATTACCCGGGTGTACAAGAACCCGGATGTAGGAGCGGACGTCAGCGAAAGGACACCGTGAATACCCCAATTCGATTGGCTGATTGTTCGACCGCTGATTGGTTCTTTTTCTCGACCGCTGATTGGCTCTTTTTCTCGACCGCTGATTGGTCCAAATGGAACTGCCTATCTTTCCCAGGTTCATCTAGAATCCCCTTTCTTGTGGTCAAGCTCTGACTATAGCGATGCCGCAACATGGTCTCATTGGACATTGGACCGTTTGACCTGGATGTGACTATTTGACCTGACATGCGTCCGCGCGCCCACTGCCGGTGATGACGCGCACTTCCGGAGAACTCGCGCGCGCAGGGGGCCGGGGCGGGCCGCGTCGAGAAAAACAAAACCCGGAGGTTGAACATACGGACGTGTCAACCCCCCACGTGACCTGCGCAGCAGAATGGAAACGACACCCTAGTGTAACTCCCTCACCTAGGCTTCACATGGATACCTCACTCGACCCCATTGGACCATTCGTGGCTCCCCTAGCTCCAGCACGTCTAGCGGGACCCATACAGGGTCCAGTTTTCGACACTAGGTGACCACATCCCGATAAAATGGCCAGTTTTTGACACCGGATGTGCCGCCATCTTGAACATACGTGCCGCCATCTTGGATATGTCCCATAATGCACCGGGTCAAAATACTCGCTTCTGATTGGACGAGAGCTCCGTGGCGGATTTGAAATACTCGCTTCTGATTGGACGAGAGCTCCTCATTGCATCTGCGCATGCGCAGAATGATATTCCTACCGCACACCCAACCCATCAGATGACCCTTCACCTAGGCTTCACTTTGATACCTCACTCCACCCCATTGGATCATTAGGGACTCCCCATCATCCCAAAACGTCTATGCGCATGCGCAGAATGGTGACAACGCCCGAGCCGCTAGTCCAGTCAGATGCCCCTTCACATAAGCCTAACTTTGATACCTCACTCGACCCCATCGGACCATGAGTAACTCCCCTAGCTCCCAACACGTCTAGCGGGACCCATACAGGGTCCAGTTTTCGACACTAGGCGACCACATCCCGATAAAATGGCCAGTTTTCGACACCGGATGTGCCGCCATCTTGAACATACGTGCCGCCATCTTGGATATGCCCCATAATGTACCGGGTCAAAATACTCGCTTCTGATTTGACGAGTGCTGTGTGACGGATTTGAAATACTCGCTTCTGATTGGACGAGAGCTCCTCATTGCATCTGCGCATGCGCAGAATGATATTCCTACCGCACACCCAACCCATCAGATGCCCCTTCACCTAGGCTTCACTTTGATACCTCACTCGACCCCATTGGACCATTAGGGGCTCCCTACATCCCAAAACGTCTATGCGCATGCGCAGAATGGTGACAACGCCCGAGCCGCTAGTCCAGTCAGATGCCCCTTCACATAAGCTTCACTTTGATACCTCACTCGACCCCATCGGACCATGAGTAACTCCCCTAGCTCCCAACACGTCTATTTCCATACCCTTGGGCCACCGCGCATGCTCAGAATGCTGATAGTTCAACCCCACACCCAGCCCATCAGATGCCCCTTCACATAAGCTTCACTTTGATACCTCACTCGACCCCATTGGACCATTAGGGGCTCCCCTGGCTCCAAAACGTCTATTTTCATACCCTTCGGCCACCGCGCATGCGCAGAATGGCGATAGTTCAACCCCACACCCAGCCCATTAGATGCCCCTTCACATAAGCTTCACTTTGATACCTCACTCGACCCAATCGGACCATTTTATCTAGGGACTACTTTTTCTCCGCGGAAGCTTTTTCCCGAGACCGAATCACCGCCAAAACCGCGGCCAGACCGCATCACCGCGGATGAATACATCCTGAATACATCCCCTGCAACAATTGGAACTCTCCTGGATTGGAGGTAGCTTTTGGTCATCCTGCCGGAACTATAGTTCACTTGACCTCTCTCTCCGCCACGTGACCGCCACAAATTATGCAAATTTCTCAGGTCAATTGGACCCAATTTGCTCTTTGTATACTACTAGGGACACTGTTCCTATTAGTTCTATCAAGGATAAGGTTGACAGTTTTTCAAATCCTGTTATGGAGATTTTTGAACCATTTACCCAAAATGGTTTTGTGTCACTTTCAAGTGATTTTTCTAATGCTACTCCTGTGAAGACTTTGCGAGACACGGGTGCGTTCCAGTCTCTTTTGTTGGCAGATATTCTGGCGTTTTCTGATTCTTCATATGCAGGCAGTAATTACAACACATATAAGGGAAGTGGGAAGAGGTGCCGACTTCACAGAATAGTCTTCTGGTTAACCTATTCTAAAGCACATACCAAGAATCTAACGATTCGTGATATGTGTTGTATCTCAGGTACGCTTTTATTGTACCTGTTCATGTGGAAACTTGGATGATATGACCACACGGCCCCTAGCACCGGCATAAGCGGTATTCGATACAAATCTAGAGAGCTATGATGGAAATGCTCCGACAACTCGCATACTGGTAATTGGTGAGCTATTTCGCTGTGACAACTCGTACATTGGAGATTGGTGAGCTGTATCGTCGCCAGATGTAAATGACGGCATTCAACACAAAAGACTAGTCTGTAAGGCCCGATGTCGACCCAGCATCAACTTCCCACAAATGCCAACATATATCAAAGACCAAAAGATGTCCTGATTAAAGGGGTAAATTCTGTAAATTACACACCCGTTCCGCTTCATAACGTTCATCTGCCTTCCGACTAGATTTCTGGACCTGTTACGGTGGGTATTAAAGGTAGTTTACCATTTGAGGGTGTTCAATTACTTTTTGGCAATGATCTTGCGGGAGATAAGGTCGGGGTTAACCCGATTGTAACTGACAAGCCTTGTTTGGATCAGATCCATGATCCAGTGGAAGACGAAATTCAAAGTTTGTATCCTGCTTGTGCAGTTACTAGAGCCATGAGTAAATTGGCTGAAGAGTCTGAAAAGTCTCTCAATGATGACGACATTGATGACGTTTGTTTGGTTGACACTTTCCTGTGTTTAAATGATGAGGCTGATAAGCCACATTTTGATAGCAAAATGAAATGTTCTAATAACAAAATTTCAAAATCACAGCTGGTTAATAATGAACAGCATAGTGATCATGACATTTCCAAGTTGTTTGACAGGGCAGTAGATGAGTGTGATGTAACTCAAGAGCTTGTGTGTTATATTTGTGAGAATGGTGTTCTTATGCGCAATCATATCGTTCAGATATCCTCAGACTAGCACATGAAACACCTCTTTCAGGCCATTTAACGAAACGTATTACAAAATTCGAAATCATTTCTATTGGCCAAATTTAAAGAAAGATGTTACGGAATTTTGTAGGTCATGCCACACATGTCAAATGGTAGGAAAACCAAACGAAACCATACCAAATTACAAGCGACTGGTCCGTCATTCATAATTCAGCCGTCGTCCATTAGAGAATATCCGCGTCCATAATCCAAATTACAAGCGTCTAGTCCGTCATTCATAATCCAGCCGTCGTCCATTAGAGAATATCCGCGTCCATAATCCAAAGACCTATTCCATTTTCCATATAACAGTATTAGCACCAAATTCAAAAAGACAATCATAGTATACATAAACATAGGCTTGTTTCCTGCAAGAGAGAAGCGGTCAACAGTTTTCAATGATGCCGGCAAGACATCATGATGTTCCAAAAATATCAAATCCGTATCGCTGATCAGTATTCTTAATCCATAATATTCGTTATAGAGTCGTCATCTAAAAAAGATGTATCTCAGTCACGCTTTGATTGTGACTGTTCATATGAGTACCATGAGGATCTTGAAGTACATGGGTTCATACGGCCCCTAGCCCCGGGTTAAGCGGAATTAGACACAAGTTACGAAACGTAGCGCCATAGATCTTGCACGCTACGTTCGTATTTTGCTATCAGCATGCGATATGTATCGCCAAATTTGAGAAACTTTGAGTGTAGGCGCTTGGTGGAATAGCCCTGTTTTTTAAGTTTCTGCACCAATGTTTTGTGACGTTGATTAAAATCGTCACATTTAACACAGGATCTAGCAAATGCTACTAAGCGAGATATGTATACGCCATATGCAGGTCACACTGGAATATTACTGTCCAGAAAGGGATAGTTTACGAAATCGAAATTGTAATCATCTCTTTTGTCATAATGTCGACGAGAGAGAATGCCCGCTTCATTTTTATAGAGATATAGATCTAAATATGATGTGCCTGTAGGGCTATCTGTAGTTTCCTTCAAATCCAGTGAAGGTGGATATATATCCTTCACTGCGTCATTTATATAGCGATTATCCACAGCGAGAAGATCGTCTATATAGCGTTTGGTGAATGAGAAGGAACGGGCTTTGAATGGATCGGTTTTTGAAAGCGCCTGCATATAGTCATATTCATAAGAGAACAGATACAGGTCAGCCAACAGGGGTGCACAATTAGTACCCATTGGAATACCTATATGCTGCTGATATATTGTGTTGCCAAATTTCACATAGATATTTTTAATGAGAAATTCAAGCAACTCTATAAACAAAGAAACATCCCATGAATGATATCTCCTGTATGTAGTAGAGACAAAGAATGCTTTATGGCTTCTGCCATTAATATATCTACGATCAGTTTTCTTGAACACAGATACTATTAATGAACTTAGACGGTCAATAAAGTCCTGATGAGGGATTGTAGTATAGAGAGGCGAGAAATCCCTGTACGGTATGTGACCTTTAGCATCAAGTTCTTCCGTAAGACATTTTGAGTTTTTCAATATCCACATACATTCAACGCCAGAGTTCTTAGAAATAATGGCGCAATACCTTTCCCAAAATGCTATTACCTCCTGAAGGGCCCTCATCAATAGGGTTGAAAGAAGCTTGGTGGTGCAGCTTGTAGACCCAGCTATGAATCTAGCTTTGTATGGTGATTTATGCATTTTGGGAGTCCAGTATAGTTTTGGTATGTCGTTATGATTGGTTGGAAGACAAATACCTCTTTCCCTGAGAAACTTTTTGTGATTGTTAAATAAATCTTCCAGAGTAAATGCAGTTTGGGAGTAAGTAGACGTATTTGATGAAGGTATGTCTACACTCAATTCTTTAACCAGCACCTGGTACTAGTAATATTTACATATGAATATTATATTATTCGGAGCTTTGTCTGCTGGGACTATGACGAATTTACTCTGGAGATTTGCTAGAACTTCTTGCGAATTGAGGTTTCTCAGTACTGGTTTTGCTTGGGTAAGAGTACTTCTGTCAATATGGCGGATTGTTTCAACGACCTTGCTCTTGGTGAGGTCCAGCCAATCAGCGAGTACTGTAGGTTCAACTTTTTCTCGCTTAGACCAATCAATAACGTACTGTTCCAATGCAGACAGGACTATCTTCTGGTCGGCCTGCAGATTTATTCTTCTTGGCTCTCTATATTTAGGTCCTTTCATCAGGAGTAATTTCAGATCCTTATCACTCACCACATCAAGGTCACCAGTCACAATATGTTTGCATGGTGTATAGATAAAGTTCGACGATTCACAATCACAACTATAGCCTCCTGACGTGTATAAGTTCCAGTCAAACTCCTGGACAGCATTGGAGTAATTGAATATTTTGGTGACTATAGATTTAGTGTACTTATATGAAATGCAAGGAGGTTCTGTGAACTTAAAATAGTTTGGTACAGCGTTGCGTACCTCTGGATCATTCAGGATTCGAGGTAAATTTATGATGTTCAGTCCTTTATCTAAGTAGTTGAGTTTCAAGAAAAGCCGATCTTGAGATGTTTCGATTATGTTCACTGGACGATACAACCGAAAATACGCTATATCTTGACATACTTTAATGATTTTTGATGGTATTATATTTCCTGAAGACGCAGATTGTTGTATATCTCTGGATATTTGATCTAAAGGTCTCAGAGGTAACGCATACAGAACTGTACGTAAGCTATGTATACTATTGGGTGTGTTAGTTAAACCCGCTAAGTAATTTAAAGTGATATGATCGTGAATCATCGAACTATTAAACTTTCGCCAACCATGGCTGCGATGTCTCCGTTGATGGGGTTTAAATAGTTGGGTAATGTTGGATATATTTGAACGGCGGTTTGTAGCATTGCCGAATCCACAGACATTATCATTTAAACCAAACGGAAACACTGACCCAAGTTCTAGCATCCAAAATAATCCCCGCTCTCGGATTTTTCTCTCAAATCCAAAAGGGGAATCCTTAGTAGATGGATAGACGACGTCTATGATCTGAATACTAAAGTTATTCCAGCCGTGGTCGGGTCCAGAAAAATGCCTACCTATAAGCAATTGCTTTTTCCTAACAGATTTTCTGTGACCGTTCACCCTAAGATGGAGTCTTTGGGTGGTCTTGCCAACATACTGTTGACCACACTTCTTACAGGAAACTAAATAAATACAGTTTGTTGTAGAACAACTAAGATCAACATACGAGTTAACAGAATATGAGTTACCAGTTAACGCGGAACTAAATGAAGCTGAAGTATTAAAGAGTGGACACGTGAGACATCCACGATGTCCACACTTAGAAATTTTAAAATTATTACATGGAAAATTCGGCGCTAAACAATCATCAAGCGCAATATTATAACAGTAATAACCCCGAATTCAAAAAGACAATCATAGTATACATAAACATAGGCTTGTTTCCTGCAAGAGAGAAGCGGTCAACAGTTTTCAATGATGCCGGCAAGACATAATGATGTTCCAAAAATATCAAATCCGTATCGCTGATCAGTATTCTTAATCCATAATATTCGTTGTAAAGTCGTCATCTAAAGAATGATGTATCTCAGTCACACTTCGATTGTGACTGTTCATATGAGTACCATGAGGATCTTGAAGTACATGGATTCACACGGCCCCTAGCCCTGGGTTAAGCGGAATTAGACACAAGTTACGAAACGTAACGCCATAGATCTTACACGCTACGTTCGTATTTTGCTATCAGCATGCGATATGTATCGCCAAATTTGAGAAACTTTGAGTGGAGGCGCTTGGTGGTGTAGCCCTGTTTTATAAGTTTCTGCAACAATGTTTTGTGACGTTGATTAAAATCGTCCCATTTAACACAGGATCTAGCAAATGCTACTAGGCGTGATATGCATACGCCATATGCAGGTCCCACTGGAATATTACTGTCCAGAAAGTGATAGTTTACGAAATCGAAATTGTTATCATCTCTTTTGTCATACTGTCGACGAGAGAGAAAGCCCGCTTCATTTTAATAGAGATATAGGTCTAAATATGATGTGCCTGTTAGGTTATCTGTAGTTTCCTTCAAATCCAGTGAAGGTGGATATATATCCTTGACTGCGTCATTTATATAGCGAATATCCACAGCGAGAAGATCGTCTATATAGCGTTTGCTGAATGAGAAGGGACGGGCTTCGAATGGATCGATTTTTCAAAGCGCCTGCATATAGTCATATTCATAAGAGAACAGATATAGGTCAGCCAACAGGGGTGCACAATTAGTACCCATTGGAATACCTATATGCTGCTGATATATTGTGTTGCGAAATTTCACATAGATATTATTAATGAGAAATTCAAGCAACTCTATAAACAAAGAAACATCCCATGAATGATATCTCTTGTATGTAGTAGAGCTAAAGAATGCTTGATGGCATCCGACATTAATATATCTACGATCAGTTTTCTTGAACACAGATACTATTAATGAACTTAGACGGTCAATAAGGTCCTGATGAGGGATTGTAGTATAGAGAGTCGAGAAATCCCATGTGGATACATGTCTGTACGGTATGTGACCTTTAGCATCAAGTTCTTCCGTAAGACATTTTGAGTTTTTCAATATCCACATACATTCAACGCCAGAGTTTTTAGAAATAGTGGCGCAATACCTTTCCCAAAATGTTTTTACCTCCTGAAGGGCCCTCGGCAACAGGATTGAAAGAAGCTTGGTGGTGCAGCTTCTAGAACCAGCTATGAATCTAGCTTTGTATGGTGATTTATGCATTTTAGGGGTCCAGTATACTTTTGGTATATCATTATGTTTGATTGGAATACAAATATCTCTTTCCTTGAGAAACGTTTTGTGATTATTAAATAAATCTTCCAGAGTAAATGTAGTTTGAAAGTAGGTAGACGTATTTGATGACGATATGTTTACACTCAATTCTTCAACCAGCACCTGGTAATAGTAATATTTACATATGAATATTATATTATTTGGAGCTTTGTCTGCTGGGACTATGACGAATTTACTCTGGAGATTTGCTAGAACTTCTTGCGAATTGGAGCTTCTCAGTAGTTGTTTTACTTGGGGAAGGGTACTTCTGTCAATATAGCGGATTGTTTCAACGACCTTAGCAGATCCCTCTACAACCAATCCCTGCATTTGGGGAAGCCTTTAGTAGGGTGAATATAGAGTGTGTTAGTCCATTACCAAAAACAAGGTCACGCAATGAATACATGTTAACAATCATGTGTGCTTCGACCAGGTTCCCCGAGGCCATTCCTTATGGAATATTAAGGCAAACACGATTGTTAAGGCCTTAGTTAAATTTTTCACACTTGTCGGCCTACCCCAGTCTGTTCAGTCTGATCAGGGATCTAATTTCATGTCAGGAATCTTTCAACAAGTCATGCATGAATTGGGAATAGAGCAGTACAAATCATTTGCATACCACCCAGAAAGCCAAGGTGCATTAGATAGATTCCACCAGACATTAAAGAACTTGATTAGAACTTATTGTTTTGACACTGAGAAAGGCTGGGATGAAGGCATACATTTGTTATTGTTTGCTGTTAGAGAGTCTGTTCAAGAGTGTTTAGGCTTCAGTCCATTTGAATTAGTCTTTGGTCATACATTTAGAGCACTACTTAAACTGCTAAAGGAAAAGTTCCTAGACAGTGATCTTGACTCATGTAGTCTCTTACAATATATGTCGGACTTTCGGCACCTCTTCCCACTTCCCTTATACGTGTTGTAATTTTGTCCTGTATATGGCGAGATTCTGCTGGTGGGCGTTCCCCTGTGCAGACCTTTTGGTCTTTGATATATGTTGGCATTTGTGGGAAGTTGATGCTGGGTCGACATCGGGCCTTACAGACTAGTCTTTTGTGTTAAATGCCGCCATCTACATCTGACGACGATACAGCTCACCAATCTCCAATGTACGAGTTGTCACAGCGGAACAGCTCACCAATTACCAGTATACGAGTTGTCAGAGCATTTTCATCATAGCGCTCTAGATTTGTATCTAATACCGCTTATGCTGGTGCTGGGGGTCGTGTGTTTATATCATCCAAGTTGTCACATGAACAGGTACAATAAAAGCGTACCTGATACAACACATATCACGAATCGTTAGATTCTTGGTATGTGCTTTAGAATAGGTTAACCAGAAGACTATTCTGTGAAGTCATGTGACGCAGTCAGTATGTCGGCACCTCTTCTCACTTCCCTTATATGTGTTGTGATTTCGCACCAGGTTGACTAAAGCACGTGATTTGGCCATGTCAAATTTAAAGTCAGCACAAATAGGTATGAAAATAACCTATGATAAACGAAGTTTCAAACCTGGTGAGAAGGTACTGGCTTTTCTGCCTATTCCTGGTAATCCACTTAAGGCTAGATATTATGATCCTTATGTCATTGAAAAAAAATTAAGTAACCTTAATTATGTAACTCCTGACAGGCGTAAAAACAAACAGTTATGTCATGTAAATATGTTAAAGTTATACATAGACAGAGATAGCACTAACAGTACTGTACAGCCTGTAAGTGTAGTTAGTTCTGACCCTGATAATAATGAAACTTGCGAAGAGCCCATGGCAGCGGCGAAATTACAGAACTCTGACATTCTACTTAATTTGGATTCCAAGTTGTGTCATCTTGAACCAGTGCGTCAGGAAGAACTTCGAACTCTGCTTAGTCAATATGAACATTTGTTTCCCGACATTCTTACTCGGACAGATACAATTTCACATGACGTCAATGTTGGAGATTCTAATCCAGTGAAGCAGCACCCATATCGTTTGAATCACATTAAACAAAACTACCTGAAAAAAGAGATTCAATATTTATTGGACATTGACTTCATTGAACCAAGTAATAGTAACTGGAGTTCACTTTGTGCCCTCGTTCCAAAGCCAGATGGCAGTTACAGGATGTGTACTGACTACAGAAAGGTGAACACATTGACCAAAACAGACACATTCCCTATTCCACGCATTGACGATTGCATTGATACATTTGGAAGTGCCAAGTTCGTGTCAAAGTTTGATCTTCTGAAAGGATTTTGGCAAGTTCCACTGACAGATCGTGCGAAGGAGATATCAGCATTCGTCACTTCAGAGGGTCTGTTCCAGTACAAAGGCATGCCATTTGGAAAGAAATATTCTCCATCTACGTTCCAGCGTCTCATCAACCGTGTTACTTCTGGTTTGGAAGGATGTGAGACTTACATTGATGACGTCATTGTCTACAGCGATACATGGGAAGATAATCTACAGAGAATTCGCGAACTGTTCAATCGGCTGAGTGACGCCAAGCTGACAGTCAATCTTGGAAAAAGTGAATTTGGACATGCACGTGTGACATTCTTGGGTCATGTTGTAGGTCAGGGTCAGGTAAAACCTGTAGATGCTAAGGTTAGTACTATCTCGCTATTTCCAAGACCAACATGTAAGAGACAACTGATGCGTTTCTTGGGTATGGCTGGTTACTACAGAACATTTTGTCCAAATGTTTCAGATATTACTGAGCCTTTAACTCAACTCTTAAGAAAGAGGGCAACTTTTGTTTGGACCGATGAATGTGAATCAACTTTTGAAAACCTGAAAGCCATAATCAAGTGCGTGCCAGTTCTTTCAGCGTCAGATTTTGATTCACCTTTTAAACTGGCTGTAGATGCTAATGATGTTGCTGCTGGTGCCGTTTGGTTACAAGAAGGTATAGATGGTGTAGATCACCCAATATGTTATTTTTCACGTAAATTTGACAAATATCAGAGAAATTATTCTACAATTGAGAAAGAAAGTTTGGCAATGATATTGGCTTTACAACATTTCGATCTTTATGTTACTTCTTCATCGTTACCAATTACTGCATTCAGTGATCACAATCCACTTATTTTCCTGAGTAAGATGAAAAACAAAAATCAAAGATTGTTGAGATGGAGATTGGTGTTACAAGAATACAATATTGGAATCAGACATATTAAGGGCAAGGACAATTTGATCGCTGATTGTTTGTGTCGCATATAATGTACATATGTTTGTCAACATTTTGCTGTTGTAATATAGATTTTGTTTTGCAATAATGTTTTGAATTGTCAAGAAGGGGGAGTGGCATGGTATTATTATTAGACAGGATGCTTCTAGAATATATGACGGAAGCTTGTTTGCGTGGGTTAGTCACTTCGATCTTTCAGGAAGATTGTTGTAAATTGCATCTAGGCCAGATGATGATGTAATGCATATTCGAGAGGCTTCTTGATTTGGTAGAATGTACTGGGTCAGATCATACGTCAATGCTGTATGTTGTGGAATGATCTCGAATGCCCCGTAGAGTATAAATAGCCTAACATCCTGTGATCTTGGAGGGAATTCAAACGGTTTTTCAGTGGGTGCATTATACTGTCTTACCTTTGTCTAAAATTACGGACTGCTGGATTGTATATTCCTGTGAATTGACTCTTGGCGCTGTGTTATCTTCGTGTTTGAACTGTCGGAAACTGGACAGCAGCTGAGCGCTGTTAGACTATCAAAATACAGGAACGCGATTTCTGCGCGTCGGCACGGACTGTAGAGAGATTTGCACGTCAACACGGACTGTGAAATATACACCGGTATAGCATTGAATAGTAAGACTATACTTCTCATTTATTTGTTGTATCAACCTTACTTAATTTGTATATGATTTCAGTATTGTAAATAAATATTTGATTGTTAATCCTTGATTTCATAAAAGTTTTCTGTTGCGTTTTTTTCTATGATCGTTTATGACGTAACACTAGAACAACAGGATACAGTAATGTAGCACCTG
Organism: Hanleya hanleyi; assembly: GCA_036873755.1. Taxonomy (NCBI): domain Eukaryota; kingdom Metazoa; phylum Mollusca; class Polyplacophora; order Lepidopleurida; family Hanleyidae; genus Hanleya; species Hanleya hanleyi. The sequence goes on from JAVTVY010044826.1 coordinate 124,123, forward strand.
CTAGTATACCTGTGCATAATCGGACCTACGCTGTAACACTTCATCTTTACTATTCAATAAAACGTTGCCATAATTGTTAATCGACATTAGCTCAGAGCTCTGTGATTAACATACATTACGTAACAGTAAACAGCGTTGTGTGGCTTGGTCAAGTTGCATGACCAATTGCGCGTGTGAGGTCGTTTGGCAGATAAAAACATAAATGCACGCATACAGAATAAAATCAATTAAGAATCGAGTAGACACTCATTGTTTTATGTCTTATATGCTCATCTCACGTCGATGCAGTCTACTGTTGACTAGATTACATGAAATCGGACTTAGTTGTTCCCAAACTGGCAAACAACTTTCGTATCACACCGCCATTTCCAGGAAAAAGTCAACAACGAAGTCGCGCCCACTAAAGGCGGGTATGGCAGTTAATAATACAATACAATGGGATACAAGGGGAATTTACAGTGGCAAATAGTCGTTTCAAGGGGAATAATTGCAAGAGGTAAACTACTATCGTTCGTTAGTCTCTATCGTTCACATGTTACAGAGTCTTAACCCGAATCTACAGACGAGCTACCATTAAGCAGTGGTCCAGCTTCTCGTATGAGGCGTACAGTTAGCTCCGTAATGGCATCGTGGTATGGTTTAGTATTCGACTGAGCAACAGGTTCAGAATGGGCAACTTCAGTTTCAGTCCGGTTAATCTTGTATATCGATCGTGGCTCTCGGAACGGTTGCGATAGGTGCCTGCTGTGAATCGTATACTTCTCTTGGATATAGTGTCACGTGCCGGGATGCTTTGTCGCTGGTGTTGCTCTGTCCTTTCCGTATCCAGATAGTGTTTTTCAAGCAAGTTGGATTGGTATTCCACAATACTTTCAGAGTCTGACTCACTGGTGCTGGTGCAGTGCTGGTGCAGTTTCGTCCATGCTAGGATGATGTACAAGTCTTGGCATATCTATCACTAGAGCAGGTTGAGTACAGGGTCGTACCTTCGTTCTATGGACTTTTCTCTCGCCACCTGATCCATCTTCCAATTTTATCGTAACTACCCTGTCGCTGATCTTCACTATCACATGACTGCGGATCGCCACTTATCCTGGATATTATGTATACCCCTTGGTTGTTTGTTACAGTACGCTGTCCAATCTGCAGGTCATTTGTGTTGCTAGATTGAGCTGTGCGAGCTTTCTGGCGAGCCGCTTGGTCTTTGATGCACTCCCTTGCTTTTCCCCAAGACTCTTGCAGCCTGACTTGATGTTCTGACAACCATCCGCCAGTACCGATGTGCTCATCCTATGTCCCATATTTGCTGCCTAGTCTACAGGGAGCCGCGGGTCTCTCCCGAATCGGAGGTAATATGAGAAAAAGCCTGTTGATGAGGAAGGTGTCGCGTTGTAAGAGTATAACAAATCTGGAAGATATTCATTCCACTTCCTTTTCCTCGCCGGGGGAATGGTACAGGGCAGACGTGTGAAGTACAATTAAACCTTTCACGCTGCCCAGTTCCGTGGGGGTGGTGGGACGTAGTGCGACTCTTCGCAATACCGTAGAACTTGCACGTTTTATAAACGCGTTTCGAACGCGTTTCTCTTTTCGTTGAACTCGCACAAATTTGTGTTTTTATTTTGCAAACCAGGTCAAGAAGCTCTCGTGTCGGGGCCTTCTCCAGTAATAATAATAATAATAATGAACTTTATTTAAAGTCGATGGCCCGTTCAGCCAATAAGGCCGATCTTCCACAGGGTCGACAGAAAAATATACATATATACAAATTAATACACAAACATGGTATACAACAAAAATAATATAAAAATATATCAGACAAGAAGACATCGTTGATATTAATGACTAGTAACTGTATATATTAGATATTTGATATAAGATATTGATAATAATTCCTTTTAAAACTCTTCAGTGAAGGAGCAGTTTTCAGTGATAACGGAAGGTCGTTCCACAGTTTAGCTCCGGAATACGACAAACTTTTTCGGAACAACTCGGTTCTAATTTTTGGAAGATAGAACTGGTGATTTGTTGAGGAACGTAATGTTCTTAAAGAAGAATATGTGTTTTTTGTAAAAAGGTCACTTAAGTAACTCGGACATAAACTGTTAAAAATCTTGTACATTTGGATACCGTTGTGGTATAAAAGTCGATCCTTAAGTGGAAGCCATCCTAGTAAGGTAAAAATAGGCTGAGTGTGATCATATCGATCAGCACCGTGAACCAGACGCACTGCTTGTTTTTGTAATTTAAAAAGCTTTTCGTGGCTGTATTGGTCACAATTTCCCCAAACAATAGAACAATAGTCCATTGTGGGTAGAATATAATTTGTATAAAATGCTTTACGGGCACACAGTGGCAATAACTGGCGTATACGCCTGAACAAGGCCAGTTTTTGGGAGAGTTTGCCACAAATATACTCAATGTGAGTTCCCCATGATAAATGACAGTTCAGAAAAACACCTAAAAGCTTTTCGTTTTCAGTTTTTGTTAAAATTTGATTATTTAGGATCAAGTCCATATTTGGTTTGGTCAAGTGAGCTCTTTTTTGATGGGACGTTATAACCATGACCTTGGTTTTTGCAGCATTTACTAACATGCGGTTTTCTCTACACCAAACCGACAGATTTATCATATCAGCAGATAAGATTTTTTCAAGTTCCTCGACGCTATTTCCGATACTGTAGAGCGTAGAATCGTCTGCATACATGTCGATGTTATTTTGTAAATATAAAGGCAAATCATTAATGAAAATAAGAAAGAACAACGGTCCTAATATGGACCCTTGAGGTACCCCACACTTGACAGATCTTACATTGCTGATTTTTCCACAAACATTTACAGTTTGTTTACGATTTAACAAATATGACTCAAAAAAGTTTAGTGTCTGTGTTGAACAACCATAGTAACCAAGTTTCTGAAGAAGTACTCTATGACTGACAAGGTCAAAAGCCTTGCGCAAGTCTATAAAGACTGCACCGACCAATTTGCCCTTGTCAACCATAGAGCGCCAATGATCCAAAAGTTTCAACAGAGCACTCTGGCACGAATGACCAGGCCGAAAGCCCGAATGACCAGCGAACAACAAGTCGAATTTTGACAAATAAGAATAAAAATGTTTGTGGATGTGTCTCTCTAAAATCTTGGACACAATCGGCAATACGGATATCGGTCTATAATTTTCAACCTTGGATTTGGAACCAGATTTGAAGATAGGAACTACTTTCGCTATCTTCCATATTGACGGAAATACACCTCTAGTCAAACAAACGTTTATTATTTTGGTAAGTGGAGAAGCTATTTCGTCGGCAGCGATTTTCAAGAATTTTGGATTAAATCCATCAATTCAGAAGCTTTAGTATCATCAATATTTAGTCGCTCTTATAATCGCTGTGCTATAAATATATGTGTCGTAGCCTTTAATATACAAGGGTAAAAACGATCTGTGCCCAGTAATTCGTTTCGCTTATATATTGTTGCGCTAAGCTTAAATTGTTTCGTTCCCCAAGCAACGCAATATTTGTCTTCCCGTACCAAGCGAAATGATTAGTCAGGCGTGTGATACCGAGCCGAAAAAGCGTTTCGCCTGACCTTGACTCCCTGCAGCTTTTGATGAATACTCAGTCGCCGAATCATTGTACAAATAAATAAAAAGACAAATAGTATTCTCGCCCGACGAAGCAACCGTGGTATGGACGGTAATGCTTATTTAACAACAACAACAACAACAACAACTATAAAACGCGTTCCGAGACGCGTTTGCAAAACGCGTTCCCAAACGCGTTTCCAAAACGCGTTTCAAACGCAAGCTTAAATCCTTTCGTTTACCAAGCGAAACAATATTTGTCTTCCCGTATCAAGCGAAATGATTAATCAGGTGTGTGATGCTGAGCCGAAAAAGCGTATCGTCATCAACTACGTCTACTTACTCCCAAACTGCATTTACTCTGGAAGACGTTCTCAGGGAAAGGGGTATTTGTCTTCCAACCAAACATAACGATATATCAAAAGTATACTGGACTCCCAAAATGCATAAATCACCATACAAAGCTATGGATGTAGATTCATCGCTGGTTCTAGAAGCTGCACCACCAAGCTTCTTTCAACCTTGTTGACGAGGGTCCTTCAGGAGGTAAAAGCATTTTGGGAAAGGTATTGCGCCATTATTTCTAAAAACTCTGGCGTTGAATGTATGTGGATATTGAAAAACTAAAAATGTCTTACGGAAGAACTTGATGCTAAAGGTCACATACCGTACAGACATGTATCCACATGGGATTTCTCCACTCTCTATACTACAATCCCTCATCAGGACCTTATTGACCGTCTAAGTTCATTAATAGTATCTGTGTTCAAGTAAACTGATCGTAGATATATTAATGTCGAAAGCCATAAAGCATTCTTTAGCTCTACTACATACAAGAGATATCATTCATGGGATGTTTCTTTGTTTATAGAGTTGTTTGAATTTCCCATTAAAAGTATCTATGTGAAATTTGGCAACACAATATATCAACAGCATATAGGTATTCCAATGGGTACTAATTATGCACCTCTATTGGCTGACATATATCTGTTCTCTTGTGAATATGACTATATGCAGGCGCTTTCAAAAACCGATCCATTCAAAGCCCGTTCCTTTTCATTCACCAAACGCTATATAGACGATCTTCTCGCTGTGGATAATCGCTATATAAATGACGCAGTGAAGGATATATATCCACCTTCACTGGATTTGAAGGAAACTACAGATAACCCTACCGGCACATCATATTTAGACCTATATCTCTATAAAAATGAAGCGGGCCTTCTTTCTCGTCGACATTATGACAAAAGAGATGATTACAATTTCGACATCGTAAACTATCCCTTTCTGGACAGTAATATTCCATTGGGACCTGTATATGGCGTATGCATATCACGCCTAGTAGCATTTGCTAGATCCTGTGTTAAATGGGACGATTTTAATCAACGTCACAAAACTTTGTTGCAGAAACTTATAAAACAGGGTTACACCACCAAGCGCCTCCACTCGAAGTTTCTCAAATTTGGCGATACATATCGCATGCTGATGGCAAAATACGAGCGTAGCGTGCAAGATCTATGGCGTTACGTTTCGTAACTTGTGTCTAATTCCGCTTAACCCGGGGCTAGGGGCCGTATGAACCCATGTACTTCAAGATCCTCATAGTATTCATATGAACAGTCACAATCAAAGCGTGACTGAGATACATCATCCTTTGGATGACGACTTTACAACGAATATTATGGATTAAGAATACTGATCAGCGATACGGATTTGATATTTCTGGAACATCATGATGTCTTGCCGGCATCATTGCAAACTGTTGACCGCTTCTCTCTTGCAGGAAACAAGCCTATGTTTATGTATAATATTATTGTTTTTTTTGAATTTGGTGCTAACACTGTTTATATGGAATATGGAATTGGTCTTTGGATTATGGGCGCAGATATTCTTTAATGGACTACGGCTGAATTATGAATGACGGACCAGACGCTTGTAATTTCCACTGATCTTGACTCCATGGAGCTTTTGATCAACACTCAGTTGTACAAATAAAAAAAAACGCAGACCAAATAGTATTCTCGCCCGACGAAGCAATCGTGGTGTGGACGGTGGTGCTTATTTAACAACAACAGCAACAATAAAACGCATTCCGAAACGCGTTTGCAAAACGCGTTCCCAAATGCGTTTCCAAAACGCGTTTCAAACGCATGCTTAAATCTTTTCGTTACAATATTTGTCTTCCCGTATCAAGCGAAATGATTAGGCAGGCATGTGATGCTGAGCCGAAAAAGCGTTTCGTCTGATCTTGACTCCATGCAGCTTTTGATCAACACTTAGTTGCACAAATAAAAAAAACAGACCAAATAGTATTCTCGCCCGACGAAGCAACCGTGGTGTGGACGGTAATGCCTATTTAACAACAGCAACAACAATAAAACGCGTTCCGAAACGCGTTCATAAACGCGTTCGTGAAACGCGTTTTAAGCGAAACGAAACGAAAGATAAATGAACATACCGATGATCAAACGCATTTGCAAGGTATAAACGCGTTCTTTGAGAAGCAAACGAAACGAATACAAAACGCGTTCAGAACGCTATTGAAACACGTTTCAAACGCTAATAGAACGATAATATATGTGAAAAAACGGACACCGAACGCTTTTACCCCTGTAGCTGCGCGGATTATTTCCAGTATAGTTGATGAAGCTCTGCTCTAACACGTATGCCTTAAGTTTGTCCACAGCCTTTTATTTCAGTGCAAGCAGTTCGAGCCACTTGGAACTGTGGTTGCTGGCATTGCGCTCGGATGGACGTAGTCCTCTACTTGCATACGCCACTACACAGGTCTTGCCATCCTGGACTTGGGATAGCACCGCACCCAATCCCTGTAAGCTGGCATTGGTCTTTGGAACGAATGACTTGCTGAAGTCAGCGAACCCCAAGATTGGAGCTGATGTAAACTTACCTTTAAGTTGGTTGAATGCTTCTTCATGTTTGGCTTCCTGGTTGATCTTGCCGCGGTTGTTACCGACTGGCACATGAACTGGTTCAGCCAGTTGCACAAAACCTTCACAAAACTGGCTAAGCCCAAAAATGATCTGACATATCTCACAGTCTTCGATATAGGCCATTTTTTCACGGTAGCTACCTTATCGGGGCCTGTTGTCATGACAAGTGCAGAGATCACGTGCTGCAGGAAATTAAAAAGTGACACTTTCTGGGTTTAAGACGAAGCTCATGATTCCTTAGCCCCGCCAAGACAACTCAGATATGCTGTAGGGCTTTTGGCAGCGTCCGCGAGTACACAACAATGCCCAGACACACGATGACAGTTTCATAGAGTTACTCTTCCACACATTGCTGCATCAGCTGTTGAAATGTGGCTGGGGCATTTGCCAAACCGAACGGCTTGTACGACAATTTAAATAGCCCCGTCGGTGTAGTGAATGCAGTCTTTCCAACCGACTCCGGCCACCTGGTAGTAGCCACAAGCCAAGTTCATTTTGGAGAACCATCTTGCCACTGATAGTGAGGTAAAGGCTTGATCGATATCCGGCCCAGGGAATGCATCACGTCTGGTTTTTGAATTCAACCGTCGATAGTCCACACAGTCTGATGGCGTAGGGACCATTGCTTGGACTCACCACAAGCTAACAGTTTCTTTGTGTTTCTTGACCTCACTATACTGCGTTGGGAAAATACAACGGTATGACATGAAAAATGGCATATCGTGCGTTGTATTGGTCTTGTGTGTGACCAATTCTGTATCCCAGTTCATCATCCGTACTGGCGAACACAATAATGTTTCGATCACACAAAAATCAGCATAAAAATGTATGCACAATGATACACTTTGATACATCACTGCCTCAATATGATACAAATCGGTATCGGAATACAAAAAAAACGACACCTCAGCATACGTCATGCAATCAACTTGATACAAAAAAACTGTATGATACACTCAAGAAGCCTAGAGGATGTGATACAGAATGCTACAAGTGATTGCGCATAAAACTTCAACTGTCATAAACACATGGCAGTGTGATACCATATTATTATAGGATAAGGCAATAAAAATCAGGGTGACCGACAATGATACAGTTGACAGAATACAACAAAAGTATTTTTGATACACATGATACACAATGCAAAATGTCTCACTCGGTCTATGTAGTACGCTGTGATATGACACAACAAGCAATGCGACAATGGGAAAATAAATCTAGTCACAGCCTAAAATTAATGTGATATCATAGGTGATACACAATAAGATACAGTGTAAATACGGCTGGAGATTCTGTGATTTTGGTGATACTGTGATTTCAAAAAATCTATAGTCGACACAGTATGAATCGACGAATAAACATTCAAATACAATAAATTAGAATCAATGGAAAATAAAATAATAGTTGTATCATTCCATCCAACTAGATTTCGGAAATATTTTGCCATGTACCTTAAACAGATATCCAACCTAAATCTAGAGAAGTTGAAATAATTCTGTCCCTCTATAATATTCTTCAACTAACCCTGAAAGTAAGCGAAAAGAAAATAAAGATTGCCTGAATGTATTTTAGCTCTATATCTAGATTTTCAGTTTCTAAACATTCAGACGGTAGTCCTGTTGTTCAGTAATAATTCAGTTCAGTTCTCCTCACCGCTTCAATCGCAAAATCTTGTTCTTTATAATCTGTATACCACAGCAGTTCAAACGCAAAAAGCCTGTCCTGTGAAAACTATTCAGTCTTGAATCTGTATTACCGCAACATTTTATTGATAGCAGCTAACTGTTCTCTACAACTGACAGATAAATCTGGCAATCTCAGGAAATTCAAGTTAATAAAAGTCGAACGTTCCAGGTTTGGTTATCTTGAACAGCAGCCTCTATTGGCACGTTCTACTTCTGACCGTGTCCCACCGCTTCTCAACAAAGCTTGAACATTCTTTATTATTCTTATTATTTAGAGAGGATTGCGGCAAATGGACAGTGAATATGTTATTGCCACACTTTGTTATGAAAATTCTCCGACCCCTCATGTAAGACCCCTCCCCCCCCACCTAACACAGAATTCAACAAACACTTTTTTGTGGTGATGTCGTACGGTACATGACGACGAGTGCTTTATTGACAATCACTTTGGGGACTCTAACCTCACACATTCTCCACGGGGACTCCACACATATTTCGGGGGACTCTAATCCCATATATATTTCGGGGGACTCTAACCCCACACATATTTCGGGGAACTCTAACCCCACACATATTTCAGCATATATTTCCAGGGTGCTTAAATTAAGCGTTCGTTGTAGCATCGACGTGTACCGTAGACCAGAATGGTTAAACATAGACTCTCTCCCCCTTATAAAACACATAAGGCGCTCGACTGAACACAGTTCACAGTCGGAGCTATACTCATGTCTTACACCCCATGGAGAAAGAAGTTTCCTTTTAATTCATTCCATTCAACCAAAGCAAACTATATTTCGCCGACCCCTCATGTAAGACCCCTCCCCCTAACACAAAATTCAACAATCACTTTTTTGTCGTGGTGTCGTACGGTACACTCTTCCAAAGTCCGTGATGTTTGAACATTCTATCTTGTACGTCATTAATTGCTGCCGCAGAGGGACCAAGAGCACGCAGGCTGTGCAATCCATATATCTTAATATTGGGTACATGCGGTTTCGGTGCTTCAAAAAAATACTTCTTGTAACCGATGGTAAGACATTGGCTTATCTGTTTTCTGAAGTTTATAACACGTAGCACATTTACTCACGTTTCTAAAAATGAATACATTCGAATCTTCGGCTATACACGCCATAATTTCAAACAACCTATTTTCAGGTTCATACCTCATGTAAGTATCACGAGACAATGCATACAATACCTAAGTCTGGGGACAACATTGTGTCTAGACCTGTGTCTTTTCAGCGACACAAAGACCCAGACAATAGTTCCTACATGAAGTATCGACCTATTTTCAGGACATAATTTGTTACCAGTCTTGGCAATAACTAGCCAAACTTCATCTCTATACACATCAGTCTCTTGATTTATCAATACAAATCGACATATAAGCTGAATAGAATATAATATCACATCTTCGAATGTACAACAGTTCTGCTGATCTACACAATCCAGCATAGGCAAGCAAGCACATTGTAAATATGTAACTTATTACTTAGTCATCAGATCCTCTATTATGGTTAGGAAATATAACTACCCACAAGAGGATCATATAAGTGCAGAAAGGTCCAGATATTGATCAATGTAGACTGGACACACCAATTTCTTCAATGTGATTATATTTTCCAAGATCCCTGCTCGGAAATCTCTAATTTTGAGAAGAAAGAACAGATAGGGGACAGTTGTGTATTCATCCCCCCGGACCACCGTCCCTGGATTTCGGCTAAGAATTTATGTCGCCAGTTTTATGAGGATGCGAGGTTATTAATCATTGACAGTCGGAAAAAGCAAGAGTTGGTCACATCAGCATTAAGACCATTCGCCCATAATTACAGAGATTTGTGGATAGGAGGACAACAAAAGCCCAACAAATGGATCTGGATCAAAGGTAACCATTATATTATAGAATCTGGTTACAAACATTGTGTAAGCTATTATCTCAGTCAGAACAGGTACATACCGTACTGCAAAAAGGGGTACAACATTCTTATATAAAACCAAATCGAATTGAATAATTACTAGCAATTGAATTGTTGATAATTACATTATGAGAGTATGATAATAGTAAAATTAATAATCTATTAACAAATTACATGTAAATTTGTTATAAAACGAACTATAAGTGTGAGTTATTATTTGTAGATGGGAAACCACACTCGATATACTTAGGCTGCTACCCACCTGAGCCTGTAAGCGAATCGAAGGTGACAATTTTCAACAACGCCCCAGCTCTTTGTGTTAAGTTTTGCAGACGGAGGGGATATACAGAAGCCTATCTCAGGGTGAGTGAATTTCCCCTTAAGAGTACAGTTTTGCGATGTACGTCCATCAGTCATTAGTCAGGACAGTGACACTAAATGTTCCATCTATTCGCTATAGAAGGAAATGATATATATCTTCTTAATTACCTTTAACTCCTCCCACTTCTCGGGCGACCGTTTCAACAGTGCGACATATGTTCTCTTGAAATACCCTAAAGTGTTACATTTCTTTTTCTACTTTACATTATTACGCTATGTTATTGTTCAACATCACAATGTCTTATCCTCCCATTGTGCTGGCCACATTTCTCTGTGTGCGGACCACATCTCACTTTGTGCTTCCAATAACTCTCTTTGTGCTTACCATAGCTCCCTTTGTGCTGACCACCTCTTCATTTGTGTTGACCACATCTGCCTTTGTGCTGACTACATCCCCTTTGTGCTGACCACATCTCTCTTTGGGCTGACCATATCTCCTATTTTTGACCAACTCTCTATTGTGCTAACCACATCTGTCTATGTGCTGACCACATCTCCCTTTGTAAAAAACTAACATAATACGTCTTCATATTATACCTGCTTGGGCTAGTGGTAATGGTGTCTTATGAAGAACTGTACTGATCACATCGCCCTCTGTTCTGACGACATCTGTCTTTGTGCGGACCACATCTCCCTTTGCATTGACCACATCTTCTTTGTGCTGACCACAACTCCCATTGTAGACCCTTCGAATCACATCAGTTATTGTGCCGACCACATCTCCCCCCTGCATTGAACACATCTCCTTTGTGCACATCTCCCATTGTTCAGACGACATCTGTCTTTGTGCGGGCCACATCTCCCTTTGTGCTGACCGCATCTCCCTTTGTGCTGACTACACGCTTAAAACTAAAGTGTTGAAACTTACTCGTAAAGTGTTGAAATAACCCTTTAAGTGTGTCCACAAGGACAACACTTAAAGAGCAGTCCCTGTGGACACACTTAAAGGGCTATTTCAACACTCTACGAGTAAGTTTCAACACTTTAGTTTTAAGTGTGTACATCCCCTTTATGCTGACCACATCTCTCTTTGGGCTGACCACATCTCCTATTTTTGACCAACTCTCTATTATGCTAACCACATCTGTCTATGTGCTGACCACATCTCCCTTTGTAAAAAGCTAACGTAATACATCTTCATATTATACCTGCTTGGGCTAGTGGTAATGATGTCTTATGAAGAACTGTACTGATTACATCGCCCTCTGTTCTGACGACATCTGTCTTTGTGCGGACCACATCTCCCTTTGCATTGACCACATCTTCTTTGTGCTGACCACATCTTCCATTGTAGACCTTCCGGATCACATCAGTTATTGTGCGGACCACATCGCCCCCTGCATTGAACACATCTCCTTTGTGTTGACCACATCTCCCTACTAACATCGGTAATAGATCTGAAAATAGATCTGGAAATGATTGTAGGAGTTACTAAAAACAGTAACAGGGGGAAAATCGTGTACATGTGTTATCTGCTTTAGTTACAATTACCACGACGTGTTTTGGACCATCTTTTCGCTTTCAAACGACAAATTTCGACAATTAAAGAAAGCTCCCGCAGAAGTTCAGACATACTGAATCTGACATAAAAATAGATTAAGCATCACGGATTTCTTTTAATCAGGTAAATTACCCACATTCGGTGAGAGTAATGAAAAACGGGCAAAAAATTATATACATAGCTTTATTTGTCGTCTAGTTGTGTGAAAATTAAAATCAACAACAAGGAAGTGATTAAAATTATCGACAACAACACAAATAGAACAGTGCTATTAATTTCAGTGACGATACATTCAAAGTCGACATTTCATTACTAAGTTTGATAACGTTATTGACACTCGTTCTGCACTGGACTGCTGACGCTTGTATATATCTATCTGTTGGACAGGATCAAGAATGTCGATGCCAAAATGGTAGTCGTTTGTCACGTGGTTCCGAGGAGATTTGCGGGCTTCCATGCCCGGGATATAAAATGGAAACATGTGGTAATGAAACGACGGCCTACTACAGTGTGTACAGCTCAGGGGGTGAGTAACTTGAGACATTATTTATTGCAGGGCAGTCGGCCATTTGTCATTTAATTTCAAGCTGAAAATTTTTAATCAAAAACAATTTACTACGATATGCATTGTATCGAAGTGATTTATAATTTTAAATTTTCAGAATAATCAAGGTGACACAGGCAATAGTTTGATCAAACACGAATGAGATCACATGGGTGTCACAACATTCGCACGGGGTTATCTCCCATTGCAGTCCTGTTGAACTTGCTTTTTGCCAGTTCGTATCTTTCTGACCTACCTAACAAATCAGTATCCAGAACTGGTTCATCCGGTTTTCCCCTGATGCATCTGTTGAGGAAGACTCCCATTTGGAACGACAGAAAATAACTTCATTCGAAATCATAGAATCATTAAACTTGAGCAGACGCAATCATCAAGGCTTTTCTCATTCCATATATTAACTCCATAACGCGAGACGTTGACTTTTACCATTCCAGACGAGAAGACAGTCGACTGGGAAGGGGATCACCCGTTTTATCCAACCATGTCCTCTGTCGACATGTCTTGTGGAGCTCTGCTTGTTGGTGGTAGCGCAGAATCCGGAGGTAAACATGTTGGAATTACCGACCAATATTGCCATTCTTCCTTCAAAGCCCTGTGTGAGGTAGGTGAGTAAATCATAATATTCTTCATTCTCTCTATGCATTCTCTGTTTCAGACTTCCTACACTTAAACATGCATACGTACTCATTTTTTAGAAGATAGGTGTTTTCTTTCTTGTGCGGTAGGCTTACCTTGTCGTATGTGGTTGCAATATAGATTACAGTGCTTTAGAGATAGCTTATTTCTTGTCTTATTCCAAAGTGGATAAACAGAATTAGCTCGTCTCCGAAGCAAGCGATTGATATCCACACGTCTGTACATGCCATCGATGAGCTTCGATGTTGCACCTGTGACCTATGGAAGCCGGATGCGGCCATTCGTCGCTTCGTCAAATCGACTTTTTAAAAGTCGAAGTCGTAGTCAAAGTCGAAGTCGTAGCGAAAGTCGAAGTCGATTCGGCGATTCGACGATGCGAAGTGACGAAGTCGACTTCGTCACATCGCATCGTCGAATCGCCGAATCGACTTCGACTTTGACTACGACTTCGACTTTTAGAAAGTCGATGTGACGAAGCGACGAATGGCCGCATCCGGCTTCCATAGTGACCAAATAGTACAAATGGAGTATTGCGGAAGTGTCCTCAATGATTCTTGAATTAAAGCCTTACGCCGCCTTGAAGTAAATGTTTAGTATTGTCTATACCTGACACGCAATTGCATCCGTGGTCATTACTTTGACGTCTCCTTACACTTAGATTCGTCTAAGCTGTGCGACAGGCGCCTCTCAACCTCTCTCTGTCTTCGACTGATTGACCAATCAAAAACCTGGTTTGATGCACGGTTGTCGTGTGTCGCTGAAAACGGAGATTTGGCCAAGATCCAAAAGAATTCTCTGAATCTCTCAGCTCTCCAAGCGAATGAACATTACTGGATTGGACTGACACGTCTTCTCAGCAAATGGCATTCAGGTTAGAATTAACTTAAACCTTCCATATTTAAAACTAAAAGATTGGAGCACATGTTTACGCGTATTTACATGCGTAGTCTGTCCAGCCATCCATCCCAATGATTACCAGAGAACCACTAAAATATTACTGGGCTATGGGAGCAGGAAGCACGATAAAAGAGTCTGAAGTTCGAGTGAATTTAGAATTTTTACAATTTTCTTCCATCTATCTAGAACCGTTAAAATTCCGTTGGCAGCTTGTTCCCTTCCCGATGTAGCCTCTGCCTCATTTTGTAAAACACCTTGATACGGTAATGTTCAACCACATACACCGGATTTTATCTTCTGGGAAACTCAACTTTGTCCTATTGACCCAATTTTAATACCGAGAAATAAATTTCAACAGACAGTCCCTATTCATATTTTCAATGATCAACCTACCTCACTGAACAATTTCTGACATCCACATTTGATTTGAATATCGTCCAATCGTTCGTATTGAATTATGGAAAGATTTTTGTGACCTAACATATATCTTTTCAGGAGAAGACATAATGTATCGTAAAAATGAGGTTGACTACGGCTGTTTATCGATTTGGTTCAGCCTCGGGTCATCAGTATGGGCCGTGGATAACTGCACCAGTCCTAAACAGTTTATCTGTGAAAAACGTAAGTAATATATCATAAACACGAGTCCTTGTATGAATCCATAAGATGATATATAGCACTTTGACAATAAAACTGACCTATTGTTTATCCACTTATGGATCACCATATTTTATAATTTAATTGTGTGTATTTTCTTTGCTGTGATAGATACCTGTAACTTACGGCATGCCGCAAGTGACGTCATCAATTCAAAAGTGATGCAATCTCGAGAAGGAAGATGGTAGATCATAGTAGAGACCTGAAACACTGGCTCGATTATTACAAATATATAGCTCAAGCTAATTATTTACCACGATTGTTTATTCTAGAAAAAAATCTGTCCTGCATTTCGATCAACCATTATCACAGTCAGTGATATCCCTTCATAATTATTTGTTTTATCGGGATGTTCATGTACGCGTGTGTGTTTGAAGGTCCTGTAGTGCGGAGATTGTCTTCGTTTGATGTCTTTGATTTCATTGACGAGTGTAGTAGTCCAATGCTGGAAGTTTCCAAGGAACGCAAATGTCTTCTCATCAAGAAACTGAATATTCATGTCATCCGGTAGATTTGTTTACCAATAGCTATTGCATTTTCCCAATGTTCATCAAAAAAAGAAAAGATAAGAAAAAAACAAAACAAAAAAAAACAGGATTGTTATCTTTGAGATCTCTCTCCATGTCAGTTTGATGAAGTTTCAGAAGTTTTTCATTCTGTGTTATAGGCGAGCGGCAGAACCCCCCAAAGAGGCTTTGTTTTCGAGTTAATCACCCCATCGTACAAAACGGTACAACATGTCCCAAAATGACAGCGCACATCATGTTTTGGTCTGTTGTCCTCGCTTTGAGGTGTGCTAACATGATCAAGCAGCCATCGTTTGTAGGCGCCCATATATTCTGTGAATTCACATTTCTGAGTTTGGGTGCCGTAATATATAATAGAATGTTGAATTAACTTTACCAGAAGTTGTTGATAAAATGTATTTGAGTACAACTGATGCATTTTATACAAAATTTCTTTCGATATTTGTAAACTACAACCCACGTGACAAGATAATCCAAACTTGGCATGTTTTTCATGTTTTGACAAATTGTTTCCATCGAATTTCCAGTTACAAGAATGTGACAAGTTATCTTACGATAATTAGGTTGCGCTGAGTCCGAATTTGCTCATTATCAAGACATCAATTGAAATTAAAGTGTCAAGTTCTCTCACACAAACCATACGTGTATCTCACCTGTGTGACATTGGTTGCAACACAAACTGTTTGGAGTGGTGACATACGTCCTGGAAATCTTTGATACCCATGCCAGTACAGACATGAAACCTTCCACACTATGTATATGACACCTACTCTATTCTAAAATGCAAACTTTCAGTGTTCGCTGTGATGATGTCATAGTGACGTCATAGACACAGAAAACAATTTTTTACATGTTCATTTACAATATGCTTAATTCACATGTTATGCATTAAGCTTGTTCACTATTTGTGTAAAAGAAAAACGCCAGGATTCACGAGGACTCTTGTTCATCTGAAAAAAAAATAGAGGACGAGAACATTACGTTGTGAACATTCTGTAATAATCCCCAGTATTTGAAAATACATGTCATTGCTCGTTATTAGTCAGTAATAATATGTTCTTTTCCATAATCTCGTCTTGAAGCATTCTGTCATTGTCCAGCATATTTCATGTCTAAATGTATACTGCGAAAGACATTCTTCATCCATCTGACTCATATTCTCCAACATTTTGCATAAGGGATTCCGAAATAATATATCGTGATTTAGATTAACATATACTTTGTGGTTCAGAAAATGCTGCAAATTATGATAGATGACAGAAGTCATCCATTGTAGCTTTACATTTGATGGTTCAGGCGAACGGCTGAGAGTCCAACTTGACATGAGCCTGTCTGAAATGTCGAGAAGAGTGGTTTCATATGCACAGAAAACAACTTGCTAAGAGTGTATAGGTTACAAATGACCCTTGGTCACTATTTCGAATTTATCCAAGATACAATCTGTGGAGAGTTATGTCTGTGGGCTGAAAATATAACCAACGCCGGGAAAACCTTCAGTTTAACAAATATATTGTCTTAGCTTCAGATGACCATTCCTGTCCGTCATCTCAAGTCCTTCCGTGAAGCCCCGCACAGCACGTTATACTGGGTCACATTGATTATACCGCACTTGCAGGTTATCGCTCATCTGAAACACACGCCCTATGTGCCAAGTTAAATTTAATTCTCTGTATCTCTCTTGCGCCTTATGAGCTTAAATGAAAAACTGTGATGTTGGAAAGTATGATATTGACAAATATATTGATGTAAATTGAGGTGAAAATATTTCTCCACAATTGACGAGAGAGATTGATGATAATAGAGTGTGGGTGTACCATTTGCGGGATAATACGATGCGGTTCTAGAAAATCAGAGACGTCGAATTCCCGTTCACGAGAAACAGGGAAACTTCCACTGACTGGAACAGAAATATAATCACCCTCTTCTACGAAATATATTGGTCTCTGGCGGTTTCCAGTCAAGATCATGGGTTCTTGGACTACACGTGATGGCTTATTGAATACGTATAATTTGTATGTGATATATGACATGATGTTTTAGTAGTAACTCGTGCAAAATACTGATCAACTACTATCTTGCCCACGTCACAATTTTTCGTCCGACGGCTTGTCTGCAATATAGATGTGCTCATCCTAAAAATGTTTTGCAGGACAATATGTTATGGTTAAAAGGGATTCACTGGTCAAATGTGTCACTCCGTGTGTTACAAGTATTTATTAATTTAATGTACTTTGAGTCGAGATAAATAGATTCAACATTCAGTAGGCCGCAGCCATCCGTAAATAACTTCAACGTACATAAAGTTATTACAAGCATATCATAATCAATACCAAATTTCAAGCGAGCATACAATAAAATATAAATGAACCCAAACCAGACTTTCACAGACGCGATGCGGTCCGTTCATTCCCACGGAATAATATATGTCAACCACGAAAGAATATCGAATATATGTGGGTTCATTAAAAACCATGGAGCTTTGTATGGGATTATTTATATTGCTGTTTCAATGGCGACCGCACGCAGGTATATGAGGACAACATGCAGAAATACCTTCCGAACACCAGAAAGAATAAAAATAGCCACGTTGCATTTTTTTGTACGTAGGGTTGATTACATTTTGAAAATGGGGCGGGAGGGGTCTGGGCGCTCGCCTAATATGAGTGTAGTAATCAGAGCTTTTATGTTTTAATGTACCGTGTTTTGGATATTTTCATCTTCCAGGCCAGAGAGGTATGATTGAAATTTCCCAATCGACTGAAAACCCAGATACCTCGATAGAGAGTACCAGTTTTTCATCAACAGATAACCTACCTAATATAACTGGTAGGTGTAATACATAATAAGTTTGACCAAACGACACACGTATATGCGTACATCTGACCATTTCAGCAACAAGTGCACATTTCGAAGGTTTAGGAAAGAGCTTGTTGCAGTTTAGCGTGGGATCGTCATTATATGGGTTGTGAAACGTTTACGTGGGGAATGGATGTTTCAGATCCCCGAGAGAGTGCGCAGGGTCCCCAAGACAAACTGTCAGGCTACCGGGAACGCACTCGTGCACTGATCTTGGCCAACGAGGGAGTTCGATTCAACCTGTCACCTTGTCTGGATCGAGGAGGTTGGAAAGGAAGACCTGTAATGACAACCAAAGCAAATTAATACAATACTGACATATAATTCTATGAGTAGGAATACAGGATTTAGTTCGCGGTAGCGTATAATCCCTGAAAGAAGATCCCTGATCTATGAATTGGATTTACCGGTATTCTGATAGTTATCTTTAACCGAAGTGACAAGTCCAATATAATAGAAAGATATATACAAAATTATATAGCCCTAGCTATGTCGCGATCAGGCCTGGTCACAGCCACAGTCTGGTCACGACCGGTTCTCTCGTGGTTGGGTCCAGCTTCTATCTTCCTTCCCCGCGGCTTCGTGGTTGGTTCCAGCGTCTATCTTTCTTCCCCAAGTCTTCGTGGTTGGATCCAGCGTCTATCTTCCTTCCCCAGGTCTTCGTCCACTCCCGTATGGATGGACTTGACGTCGTGTCTCGTCTTACACGACCTGGCCCCTCCGTGGTTATGTCCGGCGTGTATCTTCCTTCCCCCGGTCTTCTTCCCTCGGACTGTATGGACTTCTCGTCGTCGTCGTGTCTCGTCTTACACGACTAAGCCCCTCCAAGCGTTGGTAACTGCCAATGGATGCGGACGGTCTGGGCACGACAGTACTATCACAGTACAAAGGCTTCTACGGCACCGGCCCGTCTCTCTGTAACACCGCATGACTTCAACTGCACGGCTCACCACAGCAGCAGACGGCACCCCTCGTAGGATTACACCCCCAGGCTTCAGCGACCCCGCTCACGGCGACTCACTCCGCGGCCCCGCTCCAAGGACGAATCGTCGAGGCTAGAGTTTACGGCTACACGGTCCACATAGGATCGGACATCGATAACACACGGTGGATGGGTAGGCACCTGGTCTAGTAACCCTCTTCATATACTACTGTATGGTCACCTGGTATAGGAACCCTCTTTCTATACTACTGCATGGTCACCTGGTCTCTGAACCCTCTTTCTATACTACTGCATGGTCTGCAATGGGTGGGCAATCGGTCATGGTTCCCCCCTTTATATACTATTGTATGAGACAGTATTAATCTATGATTGGCCGTGAATTACTCAATGTATGTACAGGGTGGTGAGAGACCGTATTCTTATGGGGGCGTGAGTGGATAATCGTTTATGGTACGATTTATTGGGTAGGTGTATATATATCAAGCTCTAGACCTGAGCCTATAGCGTGTGGGTGTTAGCGTGAATGTATTTCAACCCGTAGGTTGTGTGTTTAAGTACGTGTGTGCATGGATAATTGTTTATGTAGGAACTGTTTTTGATTTGGTTTAGCTGTACCCTCTTCACAGAGACGAGCGTCTCCTACCTGCTACAGCTTTATCGATACCATTAACCACAGGGCCGTACCTGCACAACTGTACAATACGGTTGAGTCAGGTAGAGATGCGGCTAAGGTATGGCCATGCTATCAACACTAACGCCGTTAGTTAATTCCCAGAGCTAAACCTGCACGTGTGTGCGATACGGACGAGGATCACGTAGAGATAGAAATAACCGTCAACGATAAGTGGCTATACCCTATCTCCCAGTGCTGTACCCGCACAACTGTACATTACGGCTGAGACAGGTAGAGATCGGAGTAG
Organism: Hanleya hanleyi; assembly: GCA_036873755.1. Lineage (NCBI taxonomy): Eukaryota > Metazoa > Mollusca > Polyplacophora > Lepidopleurida > Hanleyidae > Hanleya > Hanleya hanleyi. The sequence goes on from JAVTVY010044826.1 coordinate 144,141, forward strand.
AGTAAACACAGCCCGGACGTGTGAATGTAAGCGAGTGTAAATGTATGCTATGATGCTATAGAATTCGGCGGCAGCTCTTCTCCAATTCGGCGGCCTGGTCCCGGCCCGGCGGCGACAAGAATTCGGCGGCCTGATCACGGTCCTTCTCCGGCCCGGCAATGTATTGGATTTCTTCTCCCCGATACAATCATGCGTCCTCTCACCTCGGAGTTTCTGCTGGTCTGCCTCGTTTCCGCGGGAGCCTGGCTTATATAGGGCTACCGCTCTTCTGGGAATAAAGGTAGAAACAGACGTCGAAGATACCAGCGCCATCGTTATTGTCAAATTACCACAATCCCCGATCAGTTTATCTGGATTTCGCTGGATGAATATGGCTATGGAGGAACAATTACAAGCGTCTAGTCCGTCATCCATAATTCAGCCGTCGTCCATTAGAGAATATCCGCGAGTAGTAGTATAAGCGTAAAAAAGGTCGCATTGACCCCTTTGCACTTAAACTTGAGGCGTTGGCGCTGGAGATTGGAAAGTGACCTCTGCCAGAGTTTGGCCGCCATCTTGAATTTGGTCAAAAAACTTGATCAATGTGGCAGCGGTTTAGTCTGTTGAATTCGGATACAAGGTCACGTGACCTTTGGACATGTCCAGACTTGTCTGGTCGCGTGACCTATGACGTCACTTCCGGTGTGGGTGAATGGAGCTTGACCTCTGGTGAAAACCATATTGACCTCGGGGAAGTACGGAGCGTTGACCTTTGACCTTTGCGTGGCCGCGTACCGTGCAGTATATTGATCTTGGAGGCGGAGTACTATTAGGGTTCAAGTGATCGGGTTGTGGGGCCGAATAACACCTCTGGGTGGGGAGGAAAACAGTCCGCGAGAAAAAATAGTGCGGCGAACCAATAGGGCGGATCTGTATTGAATCCATTTAATACATTTAAACATTTAAAACGTTAATACATGTAAAATGGGCTTACCTTGAAGTGTCCAAGTTTTATGATTGGGTGTCCGTCCTATAGGGTCTGTAAATATTGGATTGCATCAGCATTGGCTGGAGGCCAACAGCCGGGTTCCGTTGGCACGTATCCAATTGGCTGGGTGCCAAGATTGAGATGGGTCGGATATTGGCCTGGTGCCAACATCCGGGTACTGTTGGCAGGCATCCAATTGGCTGGTTGCCAATTGGCTCAGTGCCAAGTTTTTCGCTATAAAAAGTGGTCCGTTTTCAAGTCGGTACCAACATTTTCACTGACCATCCGAAGGTATCGACCACACCACTGCCAACCTGCCTGCCTAACGAACCAGCCTGCCTGCCTGCCTGACCCCTGCCTGCCGAACGGACCTGCCTGCCTGCCTGCCTAACTGACCTGCCTGCCTGACGCTGTACCCGACCACTGCCCGCCTACTATCCAACGCTGTGCCTGAGCCATGGACTCACTCGACCGAGCTAAGCTTTTACAGCACCGTATCAATATCATTGACGAAATGCAGCATGCGGCCGACATATGTGATCTCCTCATGATGGAAAACATAATCACTAAACACAGTGGGGAAGATATCATGGCGGAGAAAACCTATATGGCACAAAACAGAGCCATCCTCGACCTGATACCATGCCGTGGTCCGTTAGCATTTCACACCTTCCTGGAGGCGCTGAAGAAGACGGGGAATGAAGGAATAGCGTCTCTACTTCAACCCCAGGAAAACACCTTAGTCATAGACACCCCGGAAGAGAATAGACATACCAAACGTGCCCAGGAAGAACCCGGTTCAACTGCCAAACGTGCCCGTCTCCAACTTACACCTTTAAAAATAGGCCAGCAAGCAGAGGGAGAGGTCCAGTCGTTACTCCCCGTGTCTGTGCAGCAGGTGAATGATATTATCGAGCAAGCCTACGAAGCGGCCCGTTGCGCAACGCTCTCTCAGTGGGAACTTTCGCCGAATTTGACAGTGACAGTAAAAGACCAATGCATCCATTTCGACGTTCCAGCCTGCGAAGAAAAGCCAGCCAAGCATATTTCAATCACAGCTAACGTCTGGGAGAAAATTATAGCTCTGTACGAGACCATAGACTCGCTCATCGATATGCAAGGAAAAGACGAAGTGAAATTTTTCGCAGAAGAATCTTTCTCAGTTATACACTTTTCCACGATGTGGTGTTGGTCCATCTGCGCAAATGGAAACGTGGAAAAAACAACTGGTTTCCGCAAACTGAGGGCGTGACGCTGCATTTACACGCATGGAATACACTGAAAGAGTTAACACCAGCCATTTCTGAATCGCTGACTGGAGATATCATGCAAAAATTATCCAGCTTATTGTTCGACACTTATATGGATGAACTAATGCCGTACATTCGAGCGATACGCATGGAACAATGTGCCGGATGTCAATATAAATCATTTAGTCAAATCGAGCATGAGTGTGTGGGACTGTTTTTAACAGAGGAGATTTTGAAAGAAGCTATTCAGGAGAGTAATGAAATACAAATCTTGGAGAAGTTTCAAACCCGATGCCCAGCTAGAATTCCACGCCCCCACATACACGCTTTCCTCTCACAACACAGCTCAGATAAGCAGAAGGGTCATTTCCAAAAACGGTTGCTCGATAGATATTTACAATTCTGAGCTATAATACACACTCAGAGAGAGAGAGAGGGAGAGATATTTCCGTGTTGGCTGTTTGTTTACGTTTTATATCCAAGTCACTAGGCCAAATGTTGCGATGTTGCAACATTTTAAGACACTTGTTGCAATCGCGGTAAATGTCGTGACATTTTAACACACTTGTTGCAACACTAGGTTACATTGTATACATTTGTTGCTCTTCTACTACGCTACTACGCTACCGTAAATCAATTACATATTTATAATCGCCCGGCGTGGAAGTAAATGCCTGTAGGAATTATCAGATCGCTATTATCGAGAATAGAAAAAAAAATGTTCATTCTTCTGTGTTGTTGTTAAAATAAAAATGGCTATTATCGAGAATAGAAAAAAAAATGTTCATTCTTCTGTGTTGTTGTTAAAATAAAAATATTATAAATTCATATGGTTTGTGTGTGTTGTTTTTTTTATGTATAGGGGAATGCCGAGGGTCATTCTGGTGTTTTAAATTGAATTGTGCATTGATAGAAGTTCTCTTTCGGTAGAATTGGTAGCACTGAAAAGTGCTTTTGGGGGAAAAAATGTCCGGGAAAAACACATCAAGGTCGAAATATTCTTTTCACTCCAGCAATATGAGTCCGACAGACGGGGCAACGGAGCAAAATATGCTGTTCTTCATCACCGTTCTCAGCGCATCGGCAAGTCCCGGCATTGCAAATAAAACTACACAAGCACATGCCACAAACGGCTAAATGTCCGCATGGGAAAAACACATAAACTGCCTCGATGGTCTGACAAATGGTGCAGTTGCTCTTCTCGCGTTCGGCCTCTAGTTGCCGGCAAAGTACAGCTCTTTCCCGCTCTAATTCTTGAATTCTGTTTTCTTGAGATTGTTGAGTAATTTCTCCCGCCTCTAATCGACGTCTCAGCCAGGACATTCGTGTCGTTGTCACATCAGGAGTTGCTGGGTGAGGCGAAGTTGCAGGTCTGCTTGCAGTCAACCACCCCGCCGCTGTTTCCAAGATGGGTGGTGAAGGGGCTGTCAGTTCTTCAAGCTCGGTCTCTCTTCTCCACTTTCTATTTCATCAACGGAATCTTGGACCAAAACCTCCCGATCTACAGCTTCCGGATGGATAACTGGCACGATAAATCTGGGGATCTCTCCATCTACAGGACGTTGATGTTGTGGGTCAGCTATCTTGAGATATTGGCGTAGCGGTATAGCATGGGTTCCGAGGGACGGTGATATAAGCAAAGATACTGAATTGGGAAATGCACCCCTTTTATAGTGAAAAACTTGGCACTGAGCCAACTGGCTGAGAGCCAGTTGGCACCGCGCCAACGGTATACCATTGACACATTCAGCCAGCGTCACTTTCGATGAAAACACAAAACAGTCTAAAATGATTCTAAAAAATAAAATTCACCTACGGTAATATATATTCTAGTGTTTTGTAGAATATAGATTCGCGTTCATTTCCACTTCGTCAAGAAAATTGGCAGATTGAAATGTTCTCTCTCTCTCTCTCATTTTAAGCCACGGTAACTATTTTTACATCTTTATCCAGCTGTCAACTGTTACGGTTTAGCGATAATGTTGCCATTTTCTCCCCTATATTTAGCGTTCATAAAACATTCAAGCTAGTCTGGTGATAATAAAATTTAAAAATGACATGCCCAACACACACTCACATAATGAAAGCAAGAATCGAACTTGCGACCCCTCGAGATGAAGGATACCCGTCCAGGTTTCATTTTTTTGTGGTGTATTGAAATGCTCTCTCTAATTTATGCCACGGTATGTATTTTTACATCTAGGTTGAAGATTTATATCGACACTGCTACACACTTTTCGAGATGTGTTTTCACTTTCGATGAAAGCACAAAACAGTCTAAAATGAGTCTAAAAAAAATTCACCTACGCTAATATATTCTAGTGTTTTGTAGAATATAGATTCGCGTTCATTTCTATTTCGTCAAGAACAAATGTTTTGTAGAATATAGATTCGCGTTCATTTCTATTTCGTCAAGAAAAAATTTTCATCTCGAAAATTGGCAGATTGAAATGTTCTCTCTCTCTCTCTCTCTCTCGCATTTTATGCCACGGTATCTATATTTACATTTATGTTGTACATTTATGATAGAGAGGTGTATATTACATCAATTCCCTGAGGTTAGAGTTTGATGACTTTTATCCCATTTCATGATTTGTGCTGTGGTGTGAGAGCTTTCGCACTCAGACAGATCGACGCCAACCTTTGCGTGCAGTGAGGCCCGGACATGCGGAGGAACGGCGCCAACAAACGGATTTGAAACTGATTATATTCAAATTCAGTACAACTATAATAATATTTATTAACTGTCGGTACACAAACTCCCTTTCCAAGTTATTTGAGTAGATGAATCTTATATAGCCAAACATTTAAAATAAGAAAGCGTGTTCTCTTGTGCCGCACATCGACTAGAATGGTTACATTCTCACTCCACGCCGTGCACCCAGCCTGGCCCGCTTGACGTTTCTACGTCACAGCCAATCGAGACACCAGAATTCACCACACCCTCTCAGCACATGTGCTCATGACCACGCCCCCGTTGGCGAGCACATGTACTCCGATAACGTGAAGACAGAAGTTTCAAACTATACGCTGAACCGTTTGAAACTATATTTAAGCTAGTCAGAGTTCTGTTTATCGTGGTGTTGTGGTTGTATACGCATATGCATATGTTATAGTTCTAACCATGTCTTCCTCAAGACCATTTTGAAGAGTCGTGCGTGTGAATCCCGTGAAAATAACATGCGATTCATTGGGCGGTCCAAGAAAACTGCTGAGCTGTGAGGCTTTGGCCTCTCGAGGCGAAATTATCAAACAAGTTTGATATTTTTCCCCGGCCTCGCGAGGCCAAAAACTCACCAAAAACTGCCCGCACATGGGAGCTAGCCCCTGAGTGCGAGGCGATACACATGTTCCCTGGTTTGGTCCCGACACCCTAGCGGTTTTCTACTTCTGGGCTTTTAATTAATTAATTTTAATTAAATTAATTTCGTCGCCCATACGCCCACGTGGGGTGGGTGGCGTGGCAAAACAGAGGATATCTATTTTGCGTTTACCCTTGCCTTTACTTGAGCCATTATGTTGCACCTTTCGGCATGTTTGATTAGCCTGGGTCACGTGCTTTCTCGCCAGTGTTTACGTTTCACCGAGCCAGAGCCTCGCTCTGGATATGAACTAATTCACGTAATATGGTGAGACTGTGGGGTAAGTCCCGCTAGAAAAATTGTCTTCAAATTGTCTGTTGTTGTGTGAGTATAAAAAAATCCTGTCAACAGGGGGGAGTATATTTCGTGCGACGCTATGTTGCCAATGCATTGACATATGAATGGGTTATCTGCATGGGTTTCAACGCAAGCATAGTACTAAAGGCTAGCTTACTTGATAAACAGTTTAGTCCAGATGTATACCTATATTCCATAATCCCGGGCGTTTTATGCATATCTGGGCTGTTTTTTCCTAGGTGGGTATAACACACCATGAAGCCTTCATCACGATGCATTCGTATCCTAAACAAATATGGGTATCACCACGAATCTCCTTCCATATATATTTTTCGAAATTCACAGATATTTCCATCGGTAAATCCGGTGTTCAGTATACCACATGGATGAAATGAACGCACTAAACTATGAAGCTAATGATTTTGGTCAGCGGCACACACATGCTCCCTGGTTTGGTGTCGACATCCCAGCGGTTTTCTGTTTCTTGGCTTGTCACGGATTTTTTCGAAATTCACAGATATTTCCATCGGTATAAATCCGGTCTTCAGTTTACCACATGGATGAAATGAAAACACTAAACTATCAAGCTAATGATTTCGGCCAACGGCACACACACATGGTGTCATGCTGTCGGACACCCCAGCGGTTTTTCGCTTCTGGGGTGTGACGGTAGATGAATTTCTCCCCCCATACACCCACGTGGGGTAGGTGTGGCAAAACAGATGGTATTCAGCCAATGAACTATAAGAAAAAGATATGTGTGTGCATATTAATAAACCACGTTGGCTGTATAGGTCGTAGAAAATGAGCGCCTAAAAAATGAACACATTTCATTACACTGTGTTGCGACTTTGTCGAATTGTTGCGAGTGCACGGGTGACTCAGTGCGTTTTCATATCTCGCTTTCACAGAATAGAATATCGGCTTATAAATTTGGGGTGGTGTGGGTAATTCGACAGTCTTCAAGGCCCTCCTTGAAAGTCTGAAAGATTTTTCAGTTTGATGAAAACATTATTTTTCGGCTACAAATAAATAATGCGTGAAATTCTCATAGAACGTGAAACAATGTTTTATTCAGGTGAACAATTACTATATATTACGTATACAAGATAATTTCAATGATACAAACAAGTCAATTCAATTCTTTTTATTGCTCGACTCTCTCACATGTAGAGTATGGCAAATGCCATAATAATAACAAAATAATATAAAAGACAATGGATACAGAGATAAAGCCTGTTACTGTGGCAATATCAATTTGTAAAGAAAGAAGATAGAACTAAGTAGACTCAGCTGGATTGGGCATTTATCTGTTCGTCCCTATATATATATTATGTATGTACATCGCTATTTCACCATGTTCTGATGGAGGGTTGAACAGAATTTCTATATACTTTTCTTTGTCCATTGCTGATGTAACAGCTGTGTTTGTAGCAGATCAGATAATGGTTTTCTTTTAATATAGAGACTATGCCAGTAAAAATCTGTTTTTCGTCTTCAGGGTATATTATAGTATCGTCCAGTCTCTATTTCTAGTTTATGTGTACTTGTTCTAAATTTACTAATTGTTTGTTTATGTCTGATGTGTTCTATCTCGTAAAGGTGTGGTTGTAGTGTGTATTTGTGGTAAACTTGTCTGAGGCGTGTGAGCTTGCCAGAATAGGATATATTTTTTATATTGTATGGTTGACCATCAATCACAGATTCAAACAAGAACAAGAATTATTAGGAAGGCGATTAAAGTACTGTATACAGACTATGTCGATTGGTATTCATGAGAATTTTCGAAGAATGTGCAATAGGGTTGTATATTAAACAACAATACAGATTACTACAAGAATGCGTTATGTACTAGAACATACATCTGAGAATTACATGTTTTATTCACAACATGTGAAAATTTAGAGTTCACACACAGTCACAAATTCGCATCGGTTAGAGGCAATATATGTAGTATAGTCATCAGTTCACAAGTCCAGATAGGTAGTACTGACCCCATCGGGAAGGACTTTTCGTTTCGGATAGAAGAAGGTGAAGGCATCTCGTTGCTGTATGTACGAACGCATTTGATGAGCTGCCACACGAAATCCTCGATTGGTCCCACTTGCACTGACGCGGTTTTGAAGCACGTCCAGGTAGAGAGCTTTGTTAATGGTGGGGTCTCGTCGATTGACGCCCTTGCAGCTGAACTTGTTTTGGTCTTTACCGTAACAGTAATAGGTTTTTGAACACAGGGCGATCATGGCTTCTCCACTCCATTCCAACTTGAATAGGCCTGGAGTGCGTTTATCGTGGTTGTAATGGTCGCGTCGAGGCAGCCATTGATCCCGTTCCGCTTCATACTGGACTCGTAGTTCCGGTTTCACAAGTGACTCCCAGTCAGCATTAGAGACACCCATATAGGTGGAATCTGTGTCCATTTCTATCAACTGCCAATCGCTCTGGTCGAAATACACGTGTATAAAGTCATAGAGGAACTCCAACATCCGGAGTTTGGCCATGTTGTACACCATACACCCGATTTGGAGGGGTAAGTTGTAACGCGTGGTCTTTTTGGCAGAGGTAATCTCGTAGGTATCATCATCAATGACGTCGACGGATCGATACAGCGGCGAGTTGATTTTTGCTCGCGCTTGTTTCGTAGTGCATATGTTCACGGTGACGTGGCGGGCTTGATTCGTGACAGATTTCCCATAAAAACTGTTCCCCGCGAGTTTCCAGGACTCAGCGATAATGGCCTTACTGGGATCCTTATCACCTTGACGACGAGCGGTGGTTACGGTGTCAGCGACGCTGGAAAAACAGGCATTGGGTACATACTGCATGACTTGATAGACTCGTGTGACCTCGAGACCGTGGCTCATATACCAGCGCAGAAGTGGTGCGCCCAGTAAGATTTTTTCAGCCCACATACTGCCTATCAACATCCGACGCGGTTGTTGAAGTACTTCATGCTCCTCGGCGTAGGCCCCCATGGTGTCTCCAATATCAGCTCGACTCACCAGCGTGTTTTTAAAAATGGGTGGGCACTCTGCAAACTGTGGCTTCAGGGCGTCGGGGACGTGCAGGTCACATTCTATAAACCCGTACAGGGTCTCCGTACGCACGGCTTCAAGGATCTGTGGCGTGGTGAGAATACGACGACGACTGAGCGGGTACTCGTGCTCTTTCAGGAAATTACGCAAGTGTGGGAGGACTTGGCACATGGTATGGAATTCGCATTCCCACATTTCTATCAGATGATACCCCAACTCTTGAATATAATCAGCATTGTCCACCACTTCCGCCTGTAGCTCTTTCATCGATTTCCCACGGCGATCGTTGTAGTGACCGTGTGAGAACTTGCAACCGTGCCCGTGCCAATAGCACCCGTAAAACTGAAATACTGTAGGTCTTCCATTCACCAGGGCAAACCCATCGACAGGCAGTTGGCGATCTCCTACTCGCTTTTCTGTGGCGTTGGATTGGTGTCGGATAGAAATGCCGCGTCGATGGGCTTCCCAGTCCAGCCACTGGTCGGCGATATGTCTGTGGGACCGTTGTGGTTTGAAATGCTGGCCTTCCGCTAACCACCGCGTGTAGTGACCGCTTGGCATGGGTTGAGCAATGGCCCACAAATACAACGCATTCGCATCGAAGCCGATGATTTTGTCGCACACTTTCCCACCTCGAATGGTCGTCACATCTTTCTCGTGGTACCGGTGAAATATGAGGCTTGGCCCGCCCACAATGTTATCTCGCAAACAATCATGCATATCCTCATCTTTTTGTTGAATGAGCGAAAAGTATGTAGAACAGTCTTGAAAGAGATACCGAAGAGCCAGGCCAGGTAAACTCAAACACTCTTTGAATATGTCGACGTGCATTTGGTTGCGAAACAGTTGCACCATTTTCTCGGCCGCTTCGAGGAAGGGAACGACATCCAGATTGTTGTAATATACCAAAAAATCCCGCAAGGTCTCCATGTGTTGGTCCTTCCATACCTGTTGCAGTTCCCGGTACACGTCTTCAGGACATTCTTCTTGCTTTAAATCATCGAAAAAAGCGTCCCGGGATGGTAACTCTGTTTCCTCCAAGCGGTCGAGTGTCGACATGTACGTGTAAGGGAACCTCCCTTCGGCTTGTTCACAGTCATAGGCCTTCACCCACTGCGCATAACTATAATTGGGCGCCAAATAATTCCGAACATCCAGGAAATTCAGTGACGTGGTAGTAAGCGCCATGTGATTATTAATCTTTTTGATCACACTCTTGACTTCACCGGACTGTGCCAAATAAGGGTACAAAAACTCCTTCACCATGTTGAGGTCGTAACGTCCAGAATTAAACCCGAGCACGGGTAACTGAGTCAGGTACTGCACGAACCGGGCTTTCAGTTTTTCCGCATACGGCTTGAGGCTTTCGACTGCCTTCTTTTCATCGGTCTCCATTTCCGTTTCCTCGATCTGAATCTCCATGTCAGACTCTTCTCTGTGAATGAACGATACACCCTGCGGTTGAATGTCCTGCCCACTCTGCTCCATCTCCGTCTCCTCGGTCTGAGTCTCCATGTCCGACTCTTCTCTGTCACTGAACGATACACCCTGTGCTTGAATGTCCTGCCCACGTTGCTCCATCTCCGTCTCCTCGGTCTGAATCTCCATGTCCGACTCTTCGCTGTCACTGAACGACATACCCGGCTCGGGAATTCGATCATCGAGTTCGTCCAGAACATCCCGGAACTTGACTACCAACAGCTCCGTACTGCGCGCGCTCACCGCCTCTAAATATTCCATCATCCGCATAATCAGGTCATGGGGGTCACCGGTCGATACGAAACATACAGGGGCAGCGTCATAGCCGGGCACGTTGGTTGAAATGCTGACACTCAGCGGGATATGACGCTGTGTCCACTGCGTTTTGGCTGAGGTAGTGTCCATGGGTTCCAAAATCGCTTCAAAGTCATAGCACGCCCGGTAGGGAAAATAGCGGTCCTCTTCCGCCACCACAAGACCCTCATCAGCTAGGTCTTCAAAGATAGTCCGCGTATTGTGATATACACCCCCAGGAAATTTCCGTTTCACAGCGTTCGTACAGATTTTCTCGTGTCGGTGTAAGTCGGTGGAACGGTCAAACACGCGTTGGCATTGAGTGCAGCTGAAAGATTGGGCGAAGAGGCTCATATTGTGGATCAGAGAAAAGTGACTGACTCCACCGTAGTCGTAGACGTTTACCTTCATCGTGGACGCGTACCGTTCTGAAGAGCGATGCACCAATTCAGCGACAAATTCAGGGTTCTCCTCGTCTTCCCGTAGTAATCGATAGACAAAGATATTCACCTTGAAGAGCCATTCGACGACATCCAAATGTCTGAAGGGAACACCTCGGAACTGCCGCTTATCCATGTCTTGTTCCTCTAGATACTCTTCCCAATAGCAGTTGGCCACTCGCTCGCAATCTTTGTGATAACACTGATCCAAATGTACAGCCAAACAGCGAAACAAGCATTTCCGATCTTTGTAGGGTCCATGTGCTCCGGATGTTAACGCATACATACCGTTTCGTCGACTCAGCCAAGGCGGGAGAATGACGGGAGCACCGATCGGATGATTCCGCAATTTCGTCACATAGAATGTGACGTTGGTAACCATTTCCACCAACCATTTCGTGTTCGGTCGCTGCAGGCGGGCCCACTCCAACGGGTCTAATGTAGTGAGTTGCTCGATCACCGGCTCCAGGGAAATAGCATCCGTTACCGTGAAGGGCTGGTCAAATACATGATTGTTGTTGCTTGGATAGAAATAACGTAGTTGATTGGTCTCCTTGTGCCGAAGAATGTAGCCAAAAGTCATATTGACCCGAAACGACGTGGCTTGGTCTTTGAAAATACGCTCCACGAAGGACGGCAGATGTATCAGCTCCACCAACCGGAAATTGTACAAGTCCAGTATGGGCCGTTGACGGTGAAAGCAATGGCGAATGGTGTTCCAATGTCGCCGGTATATGGCACTCACGGATTGGTCTTCTGGTAATGCTTCCTCGGCAGGCACCGCTGGATCTCCTGGAAAATGTTGTTCTGGTCTCGTATTGTTGTCGGCTCGTCTCAGGGGAGATCTTGAACGATCACGACTCATGGTGGAAAGGAACACAGGTAGATGAGGTAGACAGGCTGGTCAGGCGGGCAGTGGTCAGGTACAGCGTCAGGCAGGCAGGATGCAGGCAGTGGTCAGGCAGGCAGGCAGGTCCGTTCGGCAGGCAGAGGTCAGGCAGGCAGGCAGGCTGGTTCGTTAGGCAGGCAGGTTGGCAGTGGTGTGGTCGATACCTTCGGATGGTCAGTGAAAATGTTGGTACCGACTTGAAAACGGACCCCTTTTTATAGCGAAAAACTTGGCACTGAGCCAATTGGCAACCAGCCAATTGGATGCCTGCCAACAGTACCCGGATGTTGGCACCAGGCCAATATCCGACCCATCTCAATCTTGGCACCCAGCCAATTGGATACGTGCCAACAGTACCCGGCTGTTGGCCTCCAGCCAATGCTGATGCAATCCAACATGCACAGAGCCTATAGGACGGACACCCAGCCAATTATAAAACTTGGACACGTCAAGGTAAGCCCATTTTACATGTATTAACGTTTTAAATGTTTAAATGTATTAAATGGATTCAATACACACCCGCCCTATTGGTTCGCCGCACTATTTTTTCTCGCGGACTGTTTTCCTCCCCACCCAGAGGCGTCATTCGGCCCCACAACCCGATCACTTGAACCCTAATAGTACTCCGCCTCCAAGATCAATATACTGCACGGTACGCGGCCACGCAAAGGTCAAAGGTCAACGCTCCGTACTTCCCCGAGGTCAATATGGTTTTCACCAGAGGTCACGCTCCATTCACCCACACCGGAAGTGACGTCATAGGTCACGCGACACAGACAAGTCTGGACATGTCCAAAGGTCACGTGACCTTGTATCCGAATTCAACAGACTAAACCGCTGCCACATTGATCAAGTTTTTTGACCAAATTCAAGATGGCGGCCAAACTCTGGCAGAGGTCACTTTCCAATCTCCAGCGCCAACGCCTCAAGTTTAAGTGCAAAGGGGTCAATGCGACCTTTTTTACGCTTATACTACTACTTCCGCGTCCATAATCCAAAGACCTATTCCATATTCCATATAACAGTATCAGCACCAAATTCAAAAAGACAATCATAGTATACATAAACATAGGCTTGTTTCCTCCAAGAAAGAAGCGGTCAACAGTTTTCAATGATGCCGGCAAGACATCATGATGTTCCAAAAATATCAAATCCGTATCGCTGAAACCATAATTCATAACGGACGTAACTGGTAAATCTCAGCTTCCAACTCTCTCTAGTTAATTCATACGACGGCCGCAAAGTTCACTGTCCTTCATCTGCATATTCTCAATGTTGACTTCTGGATTCCTGACTGACGTCATCTACAGCGAAACAAGCGAGCCTCACCAGGGTTCCTTTCGCCGTCACAGCTGATCGTTTGAGATAACTTCACCGGGATTTCGAGGCATTGTCTGTCTCCCGCATTATTGTAGTTCATTCTAGGAGAATTACAGCGTTGAATTCCATCAGGTAAGTAAACTGCACACGTAAACACAATGTCACTTTCGATTTCACACTAGTCACGTGTCAAACACCAGCAGTGACTTATTAAAGGGGAACGCAAGGGGTCGTTTGCATTTCTGCACTTTCGTTACACTTGCATCAAGTTTGGGCAATTCTAGGTGTTACGTGTCAAATAACACTGGTCATTTCAGCCAAGGCCGTGTATCGGGCTTGACAATGCGGCTGACTTAGCCAACGAAGGAAGCAATAAATTGCTTAACTTTTGATTTCAAAAGAAAGTCGTTCGTAACTGACGATCTTCCCTGTGTAGGCCACTAATATTATTATGATGGTTTGAATGTTTCAGTTATTGCAGAAGTATATGACCAAACTAAAGAGGCAAAAACAATTGGTAAGTGGGTTGTCGTCTCAACTGTGATTCTAACATTGTGTGACTTGATGTTTTCTAATTGTACACAATGATATTCTAATGGTTGGATATGAAGTTTCTCCACAAAACATATTCATTGAAGGCTAGAGCGATATAATATATAAAGCTTCTAACATTGTGTGACAAAGTTTTCCATTTGTCTACAATAATATTGATTGAAGGCTAGAACAATTTAAGCAACTAACATTTGGTGCCATAACGTTTTCCGTTTCTTCACAATAATATTGATTGAAGGCCAGAACGATTTTATGTATGAACCTTCCAGGAAGAGCTGGGTTGTGAGGTCACCGAACCTATATAACAGCGTAAACCCATCTTCATTTTATCAAGTGACACGAGACGTCACTGACCTCGAAACCTTTTGAATTTCGAATTTGTGTCATAGAAGAGCGTTATTGATTGGCTGACCTATATATCTGGCCAACACCATCACCATATTAGGAGGAATGACGCCGCTACTTGAGGATGATGTCACTCTAAACACTATCGATGTGTACGCTCTGATTGGTTCGTTTATCGTTCGTATGTGAAATGTACACCTCGAATTTTGAACACTGAAAGTCGCCAGATAAATCAAGGCCGATTCGAAGTGAGAACGTAGAATTTGGCTTGATAAAATGAAGATGCGTAAGCCCAGCGAACTGTCGCACTTGCTGAACCTTTAGAGGTGCGGAGGCTGGCCAGGAAAACAGGAGATCTCTGATACATTAACTTGAACGCAAATCGCGTCGAGTTACAACAAAAGATTATTTGAAAGAGGGCGAACAGGGAAACCAGAAACCAGACAATAACCAGCTATACTTGTTCAATATTACGGCATATAATCCACAGCAACTTTATACATCGTGCGCGATCAATGTAGCAACTACTAATGACACAGTTGTCGCAATTACGACAATTATCATTAGCAATTGTCAGGTCGCCTGCTGCGTTGTTATAGCAGGCACCTCTGCGACTCAAAAGAAATGGTAGCGAGCATGTTGACTCTTATTGTCACTGCTGGAAACCAGTAATTATTTGAGGCAAAAATATATCACACATGATATATGGCTAAATCTTTGATATACTTGCGAAAGCAACCACTAATGGTGAAAAAGTTTGAAAATAGGGGATCTGATCGCTCGCCTACTATGACTGAAGTAATCAGAGCTTTTACGTTTTACTGTAATATAATATTTGGGATATTTTCATCTTCCAGGCCAGAGAGGTATGATTGGATTTTCCCAATCGACTGAAAACCCAAATACCCCGTTAGAGAGTACCAGTTTGTCATCAACAGATAACCTACCTAATATAACTGGTAGGTGTAATAAATAATAAGTTTGACCAAACGACACACGTATATGCGTATATCTGACCATTTCAGCAACAAGTGGACATTTTGAAGGTTCAGAAAAGAGCTTAGCGACGGATCGTCATTATATGGGTTGCATCAAGTTTGGACAATTCTAGGTGCTACTGTCAACTAACTCTGGTCATTTCCGTGTGGCTGACTCAGCCAACGAAGGAAGCAATAAATTGCTAAAGTTTTGGTTTCAAAAGAATGTCGTTGGCAACCTGACGATCTTCCCTGCAGGGTACTAATAATATTATGATGGTTTGAATGTCTGATTCTAACATTTTGTCCGCGTAACATTTTGTGACTTGATGTTTTCTAATTGTCCACAATAGTATTCTAATGGTTGGACATAAAGTTTCTCCACAAAACATATTCATTGAAGGCCAGAACGATTATATATATAAAGCTTCTAACATTGTGTGACAAAGTCTTCCATTTGTCTACAATAATATTGATTGAAGGCTAGAACAATATAAAGTATACAGCTACTAACTTCGGGTGGCATAACGTTTTCCATTTCTCCACAATAATATTGATTGAAGGCCAGAACGATTTTATGTATGAACCTTCCAGGAAGAGCTGGGTTGTGAGGTCACCGAACCTGTATAACAACATAAACCCAGCGAACCGTCACACTTGCTGAAAGTTTAGAGGTGCGGAGTCTGGCCAGGAGAACAGGAGAGCTCTGATACATTAACTCGGACGCAAATCACGTCGAGTTGCGACAAAAGATTATTTAGGAGGAAGCCGAACAGAAAAACCAGACAATAACCAGACAATAACCAGCTATACTTGTTCAATATTAGGCATATAATCCACAGCAACATTATACATCGTGCGCGACCAATGTAGCAACTACTAATGACGCAAGTAGTATAGTAACGGCATTTAACCCCCCTTTTCCAGGGAGATAACTCTTGGTGGCGACAGGTGGCGTTGTTTCCATGTTATAGTATAGGAAGCGCCCCCTGGCGGCCTTTGACCTCTGGGTGCATGTAAAAACATCTCCCGGAAATAAAAAACGGAACACGGACACTAGGCCGCTATAGATGGTTGGGTGCATGTAAAATTTCTCCAGATATAAAAAACGGAACACGGATTTTACCCTAAAACTCCTATCAGTCCTATCCCATAGGTGTCATATTGGTTCCCGGGCTTATCCGGGCCTGCCTATCCAGTCAATCGGGTGTTTTCACAGAAAATAAAAAATAAAAAAAATAAATAAAATGCGGAATACGGCCTTTACCTGTACACTATACAATATACGGGAAAATGCCTGTATGGGTATAGCTCCATACTGGCTATATGGGGGGTCAAATTTCTTCGTGGGCTTTACTATGGCTTGTGGGGTCTCGTTTTTCTCGTCTCGCCAAGAAAATCACAATGGGAAGGGTCCCGGAGCGAAGCGGTGAAATTTTTCGAAAAGTACCGGGTAGGTCTGTATATAGGCTCATATAGCTCCATACTGGCTATATGGGGGAGGAGTGGTCATTTTTTTTGTGGGCTTTACTATGGGTTGTGGGGTCTCGTTTTTCTCGTCTCGCCAAGAAAATCACAATGGGAAGGGTCCCGGAGCGAAGCGGTGAAATTTTTCGAAAAGTACCGGGTAGGTCTGTATATAGGCCCATATAGCTCCATACTGGCTATATGGGTGGAGGGGTGGTCAATTTTTTTCGTGGGTGTTACGATGGCTTGTGGGGTCTCTTTTTTCTCGGCTCGCCAAGAAATTCACAATGGGAAGGGCCCGAACGAAGCGGTGAAATTTTTGGAAAAGTACCGGGTAGGCCTGTATATAGCCCCATATAGCTCCATACTGGCTATGGGGGTATAGGTCCAACCTGGAAAATCCACACACGTTCATTGTGATATGGGTTGCTTGGATTTGTTTTTCACGTCTCGTCATTTAGAACACGATGCGAAGGGTCCCGGAGCGAAACGGTGAAATTTTTGGAAAAAGTTCACCGAGGCCCGGGTAGGCCCATATAGTCCCATAATGGCTATGGGGGTATAGGTCCATCCTGGGAAATTCACCCACGTTCATTGTGATATGGGTTGTTTGGACTTTTCACGTCTCGTCATTTAGAACACGATGGGAAGGGTCTCGAAGCGAAACAGTGAAATTTTTGGAAAAGTCCACCGAGGCCTGGGTAGGCTCATATAGTCCCACTGGCTATGGGGGGATAGGTCCAACATGGGTGGACGTTTTGAGGTCTAGGTGAGCCCCTAATGATCCTATGGTGTCGTATGAGATCTTATTTTGAAGCTCTCGTGGAGGAGCACCCGACTGGAATATTGGTTCGTCCGTTTTCAATATTCTGCGCATGCGCAGTCTGGCCGTATTATAGAAAGCAGGCATTTTGGGGGGTATGTGGGGGTGTGTTTGGGGTAGAGATGGACCGCTATGGGTCCGAATGGGTCGTGAAAGGTGTCAAAGTTAAGCTTGTGTGGGGTAGAGTCAGAATGACGTGTTTTTAAGTGCAAGTCGTGTCAATCTGCGCATGCGCAGTTAGTTGTAGTAAGTAAAGTGGCCATTTTGGGGCAGTGCAGGAAGGTATTTGGTGTAGAGATGGACCATCCTTGGTCCGAATGCGTCGTGGGAGGTGTCATGTGGTACCTCTCGGGGTGTACATCCCGATTTGAGGGATGCTCACGTCATCTGTGACGTCATCGGTTACGTCATCAGTACGAGTAGAAGCGGAAGTGGCCATTTTGGGGCAGTGCAGGAAGGTATTTGGTGTAGAGATGGACCATCCTTGGTCCGAATGCGTTCTGGGAGGTATCATGTGGTACCTCTCGGGGTGTACATCCCGATTTGAGGGATGCTCACGTCATCTGTGACGTCATCGGTGACGTCATCAGTACGAGTAGAAGCGGAAGTGGCCATTTTGAGGCAGTGCAGGAAGGTATTTGGTGTAGAGATGTACCATCCTTGGTCCGTATGCGTCCTGGGAGGTGTTATTTTGTAGCTCTCGGGATTGTGACCCCGATTTGAGAGTTGTCCGCGTCATCTGTGACGACATCAGTACGAGTGGTAGCGAAAGTGGGCATTTTAGGGCAGTGAAGTTAGGTATTTGGTGTAGAGATGGACCATCCTTGGTCCGAATGCGTCGTGGGAGGTGTCATGTGGTACCTCTCGGGGTGTAGACCCCGATTGGAGGGATGTTCAGGTCATCTGTGACGCCATTGGCGACGTCATCAGTAGGAGTAGTAGCCAAAGTGGGCGTTTTAGGGGTTGTGTGGAGGTGTGTTTGTGGTAGAGAGGGACCATCCTTGGTCCGAATGCGTCGTGGGAGGTGTCAGGTTGTAGCTCTCGGGGTGTACATCCCGATTGCAGGGATGTTCACGTCATCTGTGACGTCATTGGTGACGTCATCAGTAGGAGTAGTAGCCAAAGTGGGCATTTTGGGGCAGTGAAGGAAGGTATTTGGTGTAGAGAGGGACCATCCTTGGTCCGAATGCGTCGTTGGGGATGTCATTTTGTAGCTCTCGGGGTATAGACCCCGATTTGAGGGATGTCCGCGTCATCTGTGACGTCATCGGTGACGTAATCAGTACGAGTATTAGCCAAAGTGGGCATTTTGGGGCAGTGAAGGAAGGTATTTCGTGTAGAGATGGACCACTATTGGTCCTAATGAACCGTGTGGGATATCAGTGTGAAGCTCGCGTTGGTCAGACTGGTTTGTTTTCATTGGAGCTCGCGCCAATCGGCGCATGCGCAGTTGGCCAGTGGGTTTTTCCCATTGTTCCTCCGTCTTCCATACTGATAGTGGTCCGAATGGACCATGTGGGGTATCAATGTGAAGCTCTCGTGGGTCAGACTGGCTTGTTTTCATTGGAAGTCGCGTCAATCTGCGCATGTGCAGTTGGCCAGTGGGTTTTTTCCGTCGCTCCTCCGTCTTCCATCCGGGTACTGTGGTTTTACATCCGGGTCCTCTTCTTACATCCGGGTTTTTTCATGTTTACTGACACGTGACCGGAACCGGAAGTTGTCACAAGACAGGTGGCGCCCCAACGCCCGATGGTGGTGGGAGCTCCCGTGTGGCAGAGCTCTTGGATCGAAGCTCTTGGAGCTCAAAGCGTATGGAGCGCAGAGCTCGCAAGTGACGTCATCGTTTTACATCCGCGTCCTCATCTTACATCCGGGTTTTTCCATGTTTACTGTCACGTTTTCCCATGTTTACTGTCAGAGCTCGGATTTGGGCTCCGACGTCATCGTACGCAAGCGCACACACACACACACACCTGGTGCACCCTGTACCCTATAGCCCGTAGGGCATAGGGTACACCAGGGTACGGGTGCACCAGGTATGTGTGTGTGTGTGCGCCTGCGTACGATGACGTCACTTCCGAGCAGCGCAGGGGGCAAAGGTTACTTCCGGACTATAGGAACACTTGTGAACGTGTAGACCTTTCCTCCTCTCATCTGTTTATATCATGGCACACGGCGACACACACACACCTACACACAGACGTATACACACACATGCATACACACACACACACACACACACACACGCATACACACTCACATGCATACACACATGCATACGCACACGCACACACACGCATACACGGACGCATATACACACGAACGCATACACACACGCATAGACACACGCGTACACACACTCGCAAGCACACAACACACATATATACACACAGAGACATACACACACATGCATACACACACACGCATACATGTGAAAGGTGTCAACCGGGGACGCCTGCCACAACCCCCCTAAATGGGGACTTTGTTAATAAGGTACCAAGAGAGAAATGAACCGCAGATTCCAATAAAGGCAATCATAGAGACGCCCACTGGACCTTTGGATCCATCAAATTCTGAAATTTGCCAAAAGTGTTCAAGCTAGTCAAAGTGGGGACGCACACATTTCACACTCGCCGTGAAAGATGCTGCTAAAATGGGGACGCACTTCCGTCAAGTGTAGACTATCCAAGTGGGGACAAATGTTTAAAACCAACCAAATGGGGACATCATCAATAAATTTATTATTGCAAATGATATGTAGGCTAAATAGGGACATGTCAAGTGAACATATAACCAATTCTATCACACTTTGCTGTTTTATTACTACATGTAACGTTGAACACGTTTCATGGACGTCGCTGGACGCAGCCAGTTTCGAACTGGGTGACCCAGATCATAATAAACAAAACATTTGTCGATGTTATTGCAAAAAAGTAAATAACATCGGATGTCCAATTCGCCACAATCTATATACATCTTTGTCAAATTATAGGTATATCATAAAATAAGGTCATTACATGAGGTAGCAGGACATCAGTAGAACCCATAAAAAGATACCAGAAAGATTGAGAGATAACTAGCCATTTCTGAAATTTTGGATTTATTCAAATTTCGCGAAAATTATGCATCCAATCAGCACTATTTTTAGGCACGATTGAGGAAATATATATATGTATTTGCCTATGAAATTTCAAGAATATAGCTTTGATAGGTTTAGAGATATTAAAAAAACAATTTTCCCGAACTATTAGGCCGTTAAATGGTCACATGTTCATTTCATCTATTCAATGGGAGTTGTCAATTTCGCTATAGAGATTCGGCTGTAACACTCGAGGCATCCGGAGTTCGCAATTAAATAAATGTCGTGTTACATGACGGGGCCGACTCAAGTTTGTAAACCTTTGATCTCTTGAACCGCAATAGTTACGAACTTCTAATTTGCTGCCACTTGCTTCCAATACTGTGTTCTTTCGTTGACAATAACTCCGTACCGGGAACAGTAATTGTGCAAAACTTGAACAGTTACGAGAAAGCCGTTAATTTGACATACTACAGCGTAGACAGGGGCTTAGCGATACTGGTATTCGGAAACAAACAAGGTGAATAATTTGCTTCACCGGAAGTGCGCGCGTCTGTCTTCAAATACGAGCGAGTGTTCCTTTCACGGCGAGCGTAGGAACTTAGCTGTTTTCTAAGCAAGCTCGGCAGGGATGGCATTTAGGTGTCTAGGATTAAAAACCCTAAAACGAGGGAATATTCGATGCCGCCGTTTACGTGGAATGTTCCCAGATGAAGTACGAATGGACTGTCCAAAGAAGGTAGGGATTTCTTTACTAATTTAAGAACAATACCCAATCGACTAAAATCGCGCGCCACAATACGTAATTGAACGGGCATCTCTGCAACTGCATCTCGTTGTTGTTTCACGCGATTTGTGGATACTAGGCTGAAGTTTCTGGTACAGGTCATCAATTTTGATTGAAGAAATAGATATATGTGTTTGGAATTGACAGTAAGAATGCATTCGCATTGTTGCAGGCAGGATACAATTTCCTCCCCCAATTAGCATGCTGTTTGAAGTATGTTGATGTCCACGACGAAATAAGTATTGAGCGACATATATTCAGTGCCCAGATAGAGCGTACTCATACAGAAAACCATAGACTTTCAATAGTTTATCTATTAGCAATTGTTTGGATAACGGCACATAACGATGAAAGTTCACACTCGATCTAAGGCTCTCGCAATCTTGACAAATTAAACTTTCCGGAAAATGTGTAGTATATGCCACATCACGATACAGCGAAATAATACCTTTGGGGGACGTCATGGAAAGACCGTGACATTGTACCCACAATGTCTAGTTGTCGTTGTTGTTTTCCGTCTACCACTTTATCGAATGACAACGTTGAAGTATCAACAACTGAGTAATAAACTATTCCTCAAGGAAGATTGTTGTTGTTGTTGTCTTCTTGCATTTTCTTCTGATTTGCAGGAACATGGGGACAAACAAAATATCTGACTAGGTACGGTACGCCTATTGTTTCGTTTTCGGTTTATGTCCATCAAACAAGTGTTTCAAAGTAAATCAGAAAATTCAACTTACGTTCCGTACAATATTGCCCGCAGTCGAATCGTGTATTGATCTTTCTTCAGTCTCGGTTTATCTCTCTTCGTTCGTTGTCACGTGACTAACTAATTCATGCGCAAACGGGGACCTGTGTGTATTGAGCAGATTTTTTCTCCACGGAGCGGGAAACACACGCATACACCTCGCGCTTGAATTTTGCTGCCTAAATGTGGACGTATACCGTATTTACCTCATTTCACTATAGAGTTCCAAAAACAGGCTTGGCTGCACGTTTCAAGCGTTAAGTCAAACGGGGACGTCCCCGTTTGGAGGGGGGTCCCCATTTGAAAGGTGTGTATCCATGTCAATGTCCCCATTTGACACCTTTCACAAACGCACGCACACACGTACGCACACATGCACACAGACACACACGAACATACACACACACATACACGTACACGCAAGCACACATGCACACAGACAAACAGACGCATAGACACACACAGACGCATACACACAGACGCAGACACACAGGTAAACAGACACACACACACACACATGAGTGAGTGAGTGGGCATATACGGTCGTTTGTACACCAGGTCATTGAGTGCACTTGACCTGCATCCTTTTCATGTTGTCGGATCATGTTTAGACATGTTGGGGTATGACGTCACTTTCGATGTGAATTGAAGGAAAGGAGATGGTACTGACCTGTTTGTGGGGTTCGTTTGAGTGTGCTAAAATTAGATCACCAGCTAGCGTGCTATAAAAGGAAGCGGCCTGGTCGTTTCATCAGACACCCTGTCAACCACCAAGATGTTCACTTGTACTACGTGCTCGAAAGCATTCACTCGTCTGCACGACTTGCGCCGCCATGAGGCTAGCAAGCACGAAGGAACCGCCCGGCATAGCTGTACGATATGTACACTGTCGTTTCAGCGCCCAGATCATTTACAGCACCACACACGTGCACGCCATGAAGTACCCAAGCGTCCATGCGAAGAATGTGGTCGGATTTTCAAACTGACCAGTCAGTTGCTGCGACACCAACGCACACGACACCCTGTTCTGCAGTCACGTCTGCAGGTAGAAGAGTCCGTAGGCACCAGTATCGAGAAAGCGGGAACTCCCACCCATCGCACGAGGGTTGAAGATGATGATGTCGCCCTAATTCAACAGTCAAATTCCGACGACAAGACATTGGGCCAGATTTTGCACGACGAGGAGAGCAAAGTACACTTCGTGGACGAACCCATACATGTTCCTAGCGATCTGTTACACGAACACCATCCAGTGAGTGACATCTATCGGCGCCATTGGCACATGATCCGGCACTGTTTCTACCGTCATCGCCCCATTCAAGATATCTACAATTTCCGACTGACCAACCTCACCCGCCTACGCAGCTACGTGAAAACCATCTTCAACGATCAAACTACGGCCTTCAAGTTGAGTCTGGCGTTTGGTTATGTGCTGCAGCATAAGGACACAGACCAAGCAGCCCGATATTTTTACCCGAGCAGTAACATCCGGGTATTTGACCAACCGTTTACCATCATTAACCGGGCGTCGCTACAGGCAATGCTGGAGAAACTGGACACCGTGGATCCCTTGGAATGGGCCCAACAACAACGCCCCAACACCAAATGGATAGTGGAGAGGGTCACCAATGTTACGTTCTTCGTGGTAAAACTGACCACCACCCCCATCGGATGAAAGTATTCACCCATGCACTGATAGATTCTCAGAATGCGCAAACAACTATCTGAGGATATGTTGCCTCAACGGTATCCTGGCCTGCCCGACGGTGATTAGAATAAACGGTTCAGAGCGAACATGGCCGAAGATGAAACTTTCTGAAATGGAGACTTCTGATTGGACAAGAATACATCTAACGGACAGGAACGAATATGAAACATGCAAATGGTGGCCTCTGATTGGACAAGAATCTTCTTGAATTGTAAATATACCCAACGCGGCTCCCCCCAGCGTGGGTATGATGTAACATTGGGGAGAATAAACTATATGAAAAAAAATTTCTTGTTGTTGTTGTTCTCTCATGTGTCATCCTTGTTGTTGTTGCTGTTGTCGTTCTCTCTCCGGTCTATATCATAGTGTTATGTTAGAGTGTTAAAGCGTAACGACGGGCGTCGAGGGGGTCACTGCATTTCGAAGAATTAGTGACAATTCCATGGAATATCAGAGCTTCTGAGCTATTTCACCAGGGCGTTGAAGCATTAAGAATGGCTTTGGTGGGCGTTGCTACAAGATGACACCTCACATGACGCATTCGCACCGCGGATGGTCCATCTCTACACCAAATAACATCCTTCACTGCTAAAAAATGCCCACTTTCGCTACTACTCGTACTGATGACGCCACCAATGACGTCACAGATGCTTCGGACATGCCTCAAATCGGAATGTACACTTCGAGAGCTACAACATGACACCTCACACGACGCATTCGGACCAAGGATGGTTCCTCTCTACTGAGAATACCTTCCTTCATTGCCCCAAAATGTCCACTTTCGCTACTACTCCTACTGATGACGTCAACAATGACGTCACAGATGCTTCGGACATGCCTCAAATCGGAATGTACACCTCGAGAGCTACAACATGACACCTCACACGACGCATTCGGACTAAGGATGGTCCCTCTCTACCCCAAACTCACCCCACGCACCCCCAAAATGTCCACTTTCGCTACTACTCGTACAGATGACGTCATCAATGACGTCACAGATGACGCGGACATCCCTTAAATCGGAATGTACACCCCGAGAGCAACAAAATGACACCTTCCAGGACGCATTCGAACCGTGAATAGCCCATCTCGACCCCAAATACCTTCCTTCACTGCCCCAAAATGGCCACTTTACTTACTATAACCAACTGCGCATGCGCAGATTAACGCGACTTGCATTCAAAAACACACCATTCTGACTCTACCCCACACAAGCTTCACTTTGACACCTCACGCGACCCATTCGAACCGTGAATAGCCCATCTCTATCCCAAACACACCCCTACATAGCACCCAAAATGCCTGTTTTCTATACTACGGGCCAGGCTGCGCATGCGCAGACTATTGAACACAGACGAACCATTAGCGTAGTCAAGTGCTCCTCCACGAGAGCTTCAAAATAAGACCTCACTCGACCCCATTGGACCATTAGGGACTCACCTAGACTCCAACATGTCCACCCTGTATGGGCCTATACACCCATAGCCATGCAGTATAGGCCTATGGGCCTACCCAGGCCTCGGTGACTTTTTTCAAAAATTTCACCGATTCGCTCCGGGACACTTCCTATCGTGTTCTAAATGACGAGACGTGAAACACAAATCCAAACAACCCTACCGCAAATGTATAGAAGTAGGTTTCCCAGGGGGGCAAACATTGATCCTATACCCCCAGTATGGGACTATATGGGGCTATATGGCTCTCAGTGACTTTTTTCAAAAATTTCACCGATTCGCCCCGGGACACTTCCTATCATGTTCTAAATGACGAGACTAAGAAAACGAGACCCCACAACCCTACCGCAAATGTATAGAAGTACGTTTCCCAGGGGGACAAACATTGATCCTATACTCCAGTATGGGACTATATGGGGCTATATCGTACTTTTTCAAAAATTTCACCGATTCGCTCGGGGACACTTCCTATCGTGTTCTAAATGATGAGACGTGAAAAACAAATCCAAACAACCCTACCGCAAATGTATAGAAGTGAGTTTCCCAGGATGGTCCTATACCCCCATACCCCAGGCAGGTATTTTCCTGGATTTTTAGATAAGTCCGTATTCCGTATTTTCAGGAAAGTGGCATACACCCACCCTGGAACTAGGGGGAGATAACTCTATTGATAGGCAAGCCCCGTTAAGCCCGGCGACCTATATAACTTCATACCCCATATAGCATTTTCCCAGGTTTTTCGATAAAGTCCGTGTTCCGTATTTTTTTTTTTTCAGGAAAAATTTTACATGCACCCACCCAGCCATCAAATACCCCTTCACCTAGGCTTCACTTTGATACCTCATACAACTCCATTGGCCCATTAGTAGCTCCCCTAGCTCCCAAAACGTCTATTTCCATACCCTTGGGCCACCGCGCATGCGCAGAATGCCGATATTTCAACCCCACACCCAGCCCATCAGATGCCCCTTCACGAATGCTTCACATTGATACCTATTACAACTCCATTGGACCATTAGTAGCTCCCCTAGCTCCCAAAACGTCTATTTGCATACCCTTGGGCCACCGCGCATGCGCAGAATGCCGATAATTCAACCCCACACCCAGCCCATTAGATGCCCCTTCACGAATGCTTCACCTTGATACCTCATACGCCTCCATCGGACCATTAGGGACTCCCCTAGATCCCAACACGGCTATTTCCATACCCTTGGGCCACCGCGCATGCGCAGAATGCCGATATGTCAACCCCACACCCATCGCATTAGATGCCCCTTCACATAAGCTTCACTTTGATACCTCACTCGACCCCATCGGACCATTTTATCTAGGGACTTTTTCTCCGCGGAAGCTTTTTCCCGAGACCGAATCACCGCCAAAACCGCTGCCAAACCGCATCACCGCGGATGAATACATCCTGAATACATCCCCTGCAGCAATTGGAACTCTCCTGTGGTGGAGGTAGCTTTTGGTCTTTCTGCCGGAACTATACTGCACTTGACCTCTGTGACCTTGAAATGAGGTCGAAATGAGGTCAATACGCGCTGTAATGCACTTTATATACTACTCTGGTTCGAGGGAATGTCACTCCACTTGTGCTACTACTATTGCCGTAACATACTTGAGAACTATTTCCACAGCTTGGTATGGATATGATATCTGGCCTTAAATAAACATTATCGTGAAGTTTTTATCGCAAATTGTTTAGGTGGACATTCTAGACTATTACCATATACTTCAAGTAGTTGCATCCCGCTATTCAAGATTTACGGGAAAATAACGTAAAGGATTGGCTTTCTTTCATTGTAGTGCTGGTTGTATGTTTGCTGGTAGGGTTCCTGTTGATTGCGATAATCATTGTGGTCGTTATCTGCTGTAAACGGTAAGTTGACTCTAACAAGATCACCGTCGAATAGATATAACCCACCCGTTTGACGACCTGTCATTGTAATGCCGTGTTCAATGATATTATGGTATCAACGACCAATCATATATCTACACCCACAGATACCAAATCGAATTTCTGCTAGCATGCACTGATGTACTGGTCTCATTATGTAACAACTGTACTGTGTTTTTCTTGGGTTTGATGGATCATGGAGTTAAATATAGAAGGAGAAACTACTTCGCCAGCCGCGGGTCGCTGACCCGTGAGGTCGCCCGCAGAGCTATTGTATTCTGAATGGCTGTCAGTCACGATCTGTCCGTTTGATGTGCAATGTATGATTCCGCCGACCGAGTCGTTAGAAAAACATCAACGGAAGTTGAAATTAAAAATGCGCAGTAGTTCCACGTAAAAATAACGATACATTAATTATGCGCAACACAAATATTAAGCAATTTGAAAAATATGAGCATATTTCATTGATCAGAATATGACCATTCATAGCTTAGTTACAGGACTTTGGAATTATACTGTCGTTTTGTATATTTTATCGTTTTTCTACAATTTCCGCATTTCTCAACAAGACAAAAATTTGCAGGGAACTTGGTATAAGTACAGCGAATGTGGAAACGAATAGCTCATAAGGGGCCGGTTGCACTAGCGAATAAAATAAACGATAGAAAACTTGTCAAAAACTCCATTTAAAATACATGGGCAATTTTGCCACGAACAGAAAATACATCATTTTCACTGCCGAATTAACAGAATTTATGCATTTCAAAAATGACACATTTTGTGCTTGCGTTCAAGATCAAATAAAAGAGTACATATCAGTCTTTACCATTTTAGGGACCGGAAGCCTGAATTTGGATAAAATGCAATATTGTAAACACTAGATTGGCCTTTTTCGCTTTTGCGCTGCCTCAAAGCTATTAACTAATGAGTCAGCCAAGGCCGTTTTACCCCCTGTGTGCTAATCGCTAATTGATCTTCAATACGTGTATATTGAAGATCACTTCTGGCCCAATGGGGTTCTTGACGGGCATCGGTATTGAAGCTATTATATAGGCTGACGAATATCAACAGTTCATTTTATTCTAATTACGTTATACCACGGAGTTAAATAAGACTTATTTCAAAAGCTTGAGATCAAGTAAGCATATTATGCTAAAATAAACAATCTCGAGGAACGGTAAGCGCAACAGTACAATTCACACTGGTGGTTCCCTGGTGAGTAAAAATAAATTTCTACCCAATTATTAAGGCAAAAAGAGTATTTGAGAGCGGGATGCATAATAAACAATTCCTGTATCTATCACAAATGAAAATGGCCTCTATATTGTATACGGTGAGCGTGTGCTGCTCAAATTTCGATATATAAGAGCTGAAAATACATATTCGACAACTTATTTACGAAATTTTCTGACCAAGAGCAACACCTTCAGCACAACGAAGATATTCTTTCTCACGGCAGAAAAATGGACCTGCATGTGAAACAACTTCGGTTAGCCTGTCGCTTGTGTGCGGGGACCGAAAGCTTGTATCCTTTCGATGGAAACCCGTTTCCGAAACAGAAATTCAAGAAACAAATCTTGCAGGCGTGTGGCATAGATATCCAGCGTGATATCGATGACGTTCATCCACCATTTCTTTGTAACCGCTGTCGTATGAAACTGACGAAATACAAAAACGCTCTACGGAAGTACAAGACTGCCGATATCTCTCTCTCGCCGCCAAGTTTTGAGCCTCACAGCGACCATTGCAAACTCTGAGCGGATGGGCAAAATATTTACAGGTAAAACCTAAAAGATTTTTTTAGGCTTCCGACAAAAATCGGAAGACTCCTTATAATTAGGTCTTTCCATTTCCAATGGAATAGACCTATTGTTATTCTGTTTATTATTATTCTTATTATCCAAGCACTTGTTCTTCTCGAAAAAACGACATGAAGCCTTTGATATAGAGCTTAGATATTCGGCAGACGTTTAGACCCAAGTCTGACGATGTGCATATTTGTATCCAAAAGTGGCATTGACCTTGACCTATTGATTTATAGGGCAGTAAAGTCAAAACTTCAAATGCAAAATATTGGTCGAACGGTTAAGAACGAGCAGCGGAGATCTCTTTCCCTCCATGGTCAAACTCAACACTCCCCGGCGGCGTGCACAGCGGGCGGCTAAGTACCAATTCACATTTCCAATACACTCAACTTATAATAGCTTTGATGACGTCGATGGGGCGCATGCGTGGGAATCCGACAACTGCCGAACATGACCGAACCTGCTTTAATCCCCCAAGTACACATAGGCTAATCCGACGAATCCCTGCTGTGGCGGAATCGTACATTGAACACTTTGATCTGGCGGAGGGCTTACCGGGTGTTTGCGTTGACAAGGAAAACGTTAACGACGGTCAATCTATGTGGCATAAGAACTACTGTCTGTCTCACATTACGAGGGTACAGGATTTTCGGCAATATATCTAAGCCATTTTTTCTCAGAGCAGTTAAATTCTCCATATCATCTGAACATCATTTGTGCATTTTTATCCTGCAATTTCATGAAAATCCAACCAAAACGTGAGTCAAATTCACCAAAACGAATTTCGCCTTGCCAATTTGTCATGTTAAACACAGGAAGGAAGCAATCAGAGATTGCTCAATTGTATGCCCCCCTTCCGCTTTAATCCGACACTGCCCCGCCATTGTTCTGTTTCTGTATTGGTCGGTGGAGGCCTTCATGATTATGAAAATTCTATTTCAGTCAATTTTTTTGCCACGCCTCGCATAATACATATTCAAAGTATCGACCAACAAGTGCTAATACAATGTTTTGATGCAAGATGGTCGCCGGGGCTTTCGTCAAATCAGAAAATGAGACCTACATTCCTTGGGAGTATATTGTGGTAAAATTATGAAGCGATCAGTAAACTTTGAATTTTGCACCCAATTAACTCTTTTTGGGGCAATTTCATACTTCAGGACCTATGTGGTCTGCTTTGGAATGTAGAATGACATATATATATAGCCATTTTCCCGGTTCAAATCGGTTATGGACTGAGATCCAGCCTGGACAAATAAATATATCCCATTCACTTAGGTTTGATAAACAAAGGATCAAACTCTTGAAAATATAACCGAAAGCAGAAAAACTTCATGCTGCACAACTATGTGGCATTGACCACATATAATGCAAATTTCATACTTGTCCATGCAATATTAACAGAGATCCAGCCCGGACAAGTCCCAATTCACAAAGATTTCAAGAAAAAAGGGCCATAACTCTTGAAAATATAAGCGAAACGCGGAGAAACTTCATGCTGCACAACTACAGGGCACTGACCACATATCCTGCAAATTTTTTAATTGTCCATACAATATTAACCGAGATCCAGCCTGGACAAGTCCCTAGTCACAAAGATTTGAAGAAAAAAGGACCATAACTCTTGAAAATATATGCGAAAGGTGGAGAAACTTCACACTGCACAACTACAGGGCACTGAACACATATCCTGAAAATTTCATAATTGTCCATAAAATATTAACCGAGATCCAGCCCGGACAAGTCCCAATTCACAAAGATTTGAAAAAAGGGCCATAACTCTTGAAAATATATGCGAAACGCAGAGAAACTTCATGCTGCACAACTACAGGGCACTGACCACATATGCTGCATATTTCATAATTGTCCCTACAATATTAACCGAGATCCAGCCCGGACAGGTCCCAATTCACGGAGATTTCAGGAACAAAGGGCCATAACTCTTGAAAATATAAGCGAAACGGGGAGAAACTTTACGCTGCACAACTGTGGGGCACTGACAACATATCATGCAAATTTCATACTTGTCCGTACAATATTAACCAAGACCCAGCCCGGACAAGTCCCATTCACAGAGATTTCAGAAAAAGGGCCATAACTCTTGAAAATTATACCGGAACTCGGAAAAAACTCTACGCTGCACAACTACGAGGTACTGGCCACATTGCATGCAAGTTTCAATCCTGTCCATCAAATATTAACCGAGATATTGCGCGGACAAGAAACTCGGACGGACGTACCCAGACGGACGGACAGACGGACTGACAGGCGGATGGACAGACGGACAGACGGACGGTCGGACAAAGCGATCGCTATATGCCCCCCCCCCCTCTAATTAGAAGGGGGCATAATTATGACGCCACAACGGCCAGTCTCAATGTTCCATCATCGCAAGCCCACAGCCATTGTGCTTTGAAAATAACATACGAGGTATTGGAGATTTTCTTTGATTCTGAATAAATTTCCTAGAAATTTCTGACTAAAAATGCACAAATTACATATAGATACTGTGAGGAATTTTTGTTTTCGCCCTCGACCTTCATGAAAAGAGATTTTATATGCCTATGAAGCCATCGAGTTTTTAATAAAGATTATCTGTCTATCTATCTATCTATCTACATGTATCTATCTATCTACATGTATCTATCTATCTACATGTATCTATCTATCTATCTGATTTCACTACTCTGAGGAAATTGGCTCCGATACATTGCCGAAAATCCCGTTCCCTTGTAATGTGAAAGAGTAAAAGACCAGGAGAGACGACAGTCGTAACAAATGCGTATCTAAGTGAGAATTCTACACTTCATACACAACTATAACATAGGCGTCATATCTGCTACGATATTCCCTAGTCAGCCGTCCATATTAAATTCCGTGTTCATTGCTGCAATGCCGTTGTCAGTCTACGGGCCAAATCCTGGAAAGAGGTTAATTTTACCATTTCATGGTGTACCCATGGAAACACATTTTTGATGCTTAAATCTGTTAGTGGACACATTGGGACGTGGAATATGCCTGTAGCCCGCTATAACTCTGTATTGGCAGCAGCTGAAGCATATATCTTATACTCAAAAATCGAAAAATCATATGACTAACACATGGCAGTGTGACTAACATCACAGGACCTACGAAGTAGGGTTTGATATGATTTAAGGATAGCTATCCCGTTAGAGGGTGAAGATTTTTTTATTTCTTCTCTCAAATATTCACTATTTCGTCTAACATTTGGTGAGAAAATGAAATCAAAAGTCTAATTAGAAGTGCTTCAATATTAGGATTAAAATGTAGTTTCTAAGGCGCTGGAAAAATTAAACAGATTGCCTTATAGGTGGTCCGATATCCAGCTGGGAAGAGAATAACCTTTCACGCGACTGTCTATTGTAAGTCGTTAATAGCTGCCTGAGTGTGTATTGTATTGTTAATTAACTCGCAGGAACTGGCCACCCTACTAGTCTGTCGTAAGAATAGAACAACAGTTCGCTACTGTTATTTTTGTCTGTTAAATTTCCCTTTCCAAAACTCATTACCGCAGTATTTTTGTAAGCTTAGAAGTCCTACTCATTTACATTAATCTACCCCCTTCTGATCAAAACCATGCAGACATCCGTATTTTTGTTTCTAATTATAATATATACATGTACATATGACAAGTACTCAACGCAGTGACACTTCCCTCAGACACCCGCCGTGGAGTGATCAGCACAGGTGTGAACATTTCTCAACTGAACAAGTTTTAGCAAGTTTTAAAGGTTGAATAGGATGTTAAGCCGCATTAATGAATAAACTTAGTGTAATAGTTATCCAAAATAAACAGGAATTCGAGTAGGTCCCATAAGACAGATTAAAAATGTATTTGACAATAAAATTCAAGCAAAAAATTAGGGTTAATTCATCAGATGTATAGCTGGACAAATTTTGCCCGATTTCTAGCCTTTCATTTTTTTTTTACAAAATTCGAGATTTAAACTTTTATTTCTCGAAAAGTATCCATGCTACGCTTTTGAAATTTAGCATGCTTGGTATTTATAAGGTGATCTAGTAAACGTTTCCTCATTTTTTGTAAGTTCGTCTTAGTTTTTTAGTTATTCAACTTTTAAGCCAAACGGCCGTAAAATCGTACTTTTTTCAATTTATTTTAGTAAAATAGCTGTAAAAACAAAACCAGGCAACAATTAAAAAAATGAGATACGGATTACTAGTTCGAGTTGTCTCCTATCAAGGTATACCATCAAAGTTGAAACAAGGTCAACAGTTTTCATGAAATTTCAATTAAAAAATGGACGCTATTGTTTTTCATTTGAATTTTTTTAAATTGGAATATGTTCTACACAGTAGCAGCGTCGGTTATACAAAGCATATAGTTGGAATTCCTACGATGTACTCCTCCTTAAGTGTGTGCCTTAACCTAAGACTGACCATTAGCTTTTCCGGGCTTGGATTGGACTAATTTCTATGGTATTGGGGCAACAGGAACATATTTTGACAATTCTAGGTCACCTAATTAGGTAAGAAATTGGGTCAGAAAGTAGGCCACATTGACGTTGACCCAATTAAGTCAGGTCACACTGACATTGACCTAACTAAGCGCATTTCCATGGTCTTAGGAGGCATTAGGACAGTCCAAAATTATAAGTCTGATGACTCGCTGATAACCATTACCGGTACATTTTCACATGCAAAAACCCTTGTTATATCAGCAAGATCTAAAACTGTATTAATGACATAATAAACAGATACACATTTCGTGATCTCGAACGAATGGAAAATGAGGATAGTGCAAAATTCGCAATAAATGATCAATTACTCTTCGAAAACGTCTTTTCGAGATTAGAGGACAAACCATCAAATATTCCATTGAAGAGAAAAGAAATGCAAATAAAGCCGAAAAACCTAGAGGACAAAATTCGTGAATTGGAATCTGCCATAAAAATTCACTTTTATTAGATGCATATAGAAATGAGCTCGAAGAATTCAGAAACAAAAAAATGAAAGGCGTTATGATACGATATAGAGCCACCAGGGTAGAACATCGAGAACATCCATCAAAATTCTTTGTGCACTCGAGAAAATATATTACATACATAAAACTATCCAACGTATACAGAAAAATGAACCCAGTTTAATAACGAATCAGAAAATAAATACTTCAAGAAATAGGGAAAGACTGTCAACATTTATATACAAAAATGATGACCAACTATGGGAAGACGGAGTTTAGATACTTTAGATTTAGGGAATTTCAACGAGCTTCAAGTATGTCCACTTCATCCCTTCAGAAGCCCACAGTGCTTTAAAAAATATGGAAAACGAGAAGAGTTCAGGGTTGAACGGTTTTACCCAAAGGCCCGCAAAACAAGAGCTTTGAAGGGGGGGGGTGTGGACGGTGGTATTACGGTGAAGTGTCGTAATATGGGGTCTCTATATATCAATCTAGCCCCAGAACTCACTTTAGCTGCGAAAACTGCTCGTTCCGCCAATACGGAAATAGCTTTTTTTTTGATTGAAATTGTAGTTTAAGGGCCGCTTCCCATTCGGATTTCGCGGCCCATAGCCGAACGTGAGATTGTCTATATATAACTTCGTTCTCAATTCTGATTGGTCAGTCGCGACAGCTGATCAGTGTTTGACCTCTCTTGCCGGAGGCGTGTCGCGACTGACCAATCAGAATTGAGAACGAAGCCCGCCATAACCGCGCTGTTCCTAGATGGATGGACAGTTACATTGGATTTTGAATCGCCCGGCAAAGGTAAAAAATTGCACAAATTTACTAATTTGATGACGGGAATATATAAAGTGATACTTGTAGAATATGCTGATGTATTTTGTTTGGCGATAAACCGTTTATTTCTCGATTCACCCAAAGTGTGTTTCACGCCTTGTTGTAGTTTTATATAAAGCATGGGTTATATATAAAGATCCCATATTTCGACACTTCACCGTAATACCACCGTCCACACTCCCCAAAACTCTTGTTTTGCGGGCCTGTGGTTTTACCACAGAAGTTTTTAAATTTTTGTTTGGTGCGACATTGCAAAATATGTAATACATCATTGGATTATGGCTTCGAACATGGGAAAATGTCAAACGGTCAGCGTCAAGGGTTGATGACCTGTATTTCAAAAGGTATTAAACCCACAAACCCTTTCAAATGTGTCATACAAGATCGGATCGGCATGTGTTGTAAATAGAACTAAACCCGTTTTAAAAGATATTATCCACGACGATCAAAAAGGTTCTGTTGAAAGTAGATATATAGGGGAAAGAATGTATTATTAATTCCATACAGAAATTAAAAAAGATGTCATTGTGCCTTTGATTACTGGATTTTGAAAAAAGTGTTCGACACCATTTCGTGGAACTTAATGCAAAAAGTATTAAAATTATTCAATTCCGGCCTGGCACTCTCCAAGTGGGTTAAAACCTGTTATAATGATATCTCGTCAACTGTAATAAAAAGTGTTTTTTTCATATAGGTTTCATATTGGAAGAGGTTTATCCACATATATCTTTCTTCTTTGTGCAGAAGTTTTTGCCCTACTTATCCGTAATACTGTAATGAAGGAATCCGGATAACTGGCCGTGAATATTAAATTAACCAGTTCGCTGATGATGGAATCCCTGTAGGCAGCTATTCATTAACTATTAATTAATACTACATTGTCTCGTTTTTCTTTTTTTCTAGATGGAGGAGAAAAAGCCGTACCAATAATGGAACTTCTCAGAGCGTAAAATTCTCGCATGTCGAAAATAACTGACGTTCTCTTGAAAACAGATCTAGTCCATACAAATATCCGACGTCTGGATCTACATTTGAACAGTGATGTCACGGAAACTCATTCTTGGGAGAGGGGTGGATTGGGATGGGGCGGGAGCAACCTGTAACAAACTACTGTTCTACAGCTTCGCCTGCCGAAGGAGCGTCCTGTTAATGGTCCCAGTCCTTGAGCTGAATCGAGAAAATCGATCTCATGCACTGTATCCCCGTGAGACCATTGTTTTTTGACTGCTTATTTTATATTGATACGGAGGACAGACGTGTGATGTCACCGAGGGACCGTCTCCAGATTTCGACTGAAGCAGAATTTTCTACCATAATATTGAATAAGAAGTTTTCTGTATGCAAGAATCCCTGATCAAAATCATCGAAACGTTAAGCATTGACACCTTAGGCACCAATCAATGAATTGGGTAAGTTTGAACCTCCGAGGTGTGATAAATCAAGAAATCGTGAAAGATTCTCTATCTCTTCATATTATTTGTACTATACAATAAAGAGGTAGGGTTGATCAACTGAAGATAACTTTGTGTATTTGAATCCTATCTCGAAATTCAAGATTACGTTTTCATATTCAGTATTCCTTGTGGGAAGTTTCAGCACCAATATACCTAATTTCTGGTGTCTTTACTACTATGAAATTTTATGGTTTATTTCTTCCATGCTGGCGCATAGACGATACCTCAAGCGCTTCGAAAATATCAAAATGCATGTGTCAACAAGAAATATCGCCATGAAAGATGGGCGACGGAGATACCATGGAGGGTGCGAATATGATTTTTTCACTCTTCAAAGTATATCATTCCGCATGCATACTCTTCCTTAGAGATTGTATCCATCGCAACCGAAACATTCAAATTTTGTCCCTAGCGAACGGAACAGTGATTCTATTGCCGTTTCGTCATCAGCAAAATTGAGCAACTGTTTATACAGTACGGGTATAATCATTCTGAATGTTTCAAGTACGAATTCTGAGCACCTCCATGTAAACGCAATATAATGCACGGGATTTCAACCCTCTTGTCGGAGCCTTTGTCAAAATTTATTAAATTGCGTTTACGTGGATAGGCTCCAATATGGCGTCCATACAGGTAGCAAACAAGAATGCTGATGCTTTGCCCTCTCGGACTACAGCCTCAAGAGGACTGTACAAGAAGTTTTATCTCGAAGGAATGGACACTAATTGATTTTTATGATTTTTGAATGCAGAACTGTTCCGTGAAACCATAATGGGTCAGCCCAGTGCGCGGAGACTATTCTCTGTTAAACATTGCCATATCTTTTTAGAACCATTGATCTGAGCGTCACGTAACTGTTTATCTTTGTCTTTTGTTAAGAGCACGTTGGTACCGAATAATGCCCGATATATTCCTCTATATGCTGCAAATCATAACCGTCATGCTCTCATTAACATACGCAACAATGAAATGCATTTATATCCAATAATTTATATTATTTTGCTGATCAAAACGTTCATTATGCTAGATATATGCTTTATAGGAGGATGTGACTAAATCTCAACCGTTGCTAATTATTAAATATCAAAACATTTGTTTGTAAATATTCGTGCATGAGAGAGAGGCTTTTATATTTCATCAGTTCATAATAAGGTACTCCCCTTGTCCGTTTTTGTATGACAGCGAGGCATTTCTGTTTTCCAACATTTATTCATTCTAAATTTTGCAATATCGTTATGGGCATTATAAGTCTGTTTTGTACGGTCAATATAAGCCCTTTTGTATTTTGTCTCTTCGAGAGAAATAAAAATCATATTTGCAGTGTTACTATGTTACTTGTTCAACCTTTTCGTGGATCACAAATGGAGTCTGAATGACACAAGTCAACACTGGCTCCGTCATGAATTTGTATAGCTTGGATCATAACATGGCAAATCGTGCAAAATGTGATGCCAGCATATGAGTTGGAAAAACTGACTGCACGAAAAAAAGAACTGAATTGAATGTACAATGTTGAATAACGCACGGTCATTTGGCTTCTTGTCAAATACGTCATTCCATGTTACCATCACCATTTTATGAACGGATTAGTCTAATACGCCGTTCCATGTTACCACCAGCATGGTATGAACGAATTAGTCGTATACGTCCTCCCATGTTATTGTAACGTGGACCGTCGAGCGAGGTTAGGTCACCAAAAACGATTATTTACAAGTACTGTGATCGACCTGTCACTGGTCCGGTCTATCACTGAGGAACTCCGTCACTGGTGGAGATCATGGAGCAGGGGAGATGACAACCTAGAAAGATGATGGCTGAATGCTTGTTTACGGCTTGCCTATGGCTCCGACATGGCTTAACTGCTGTCACTCATGGTTTGACTCTGCCATGGTGCTGCCTGGTACTGTCCCGGTACTACTTGGTGAATTAGGACTGCCTTGCGCTGTCCCGTCACAGTCCTGGTACTGTTCTGGCGATGTCCTGGCACTGCCCTGTCGCTATCTCGACACCGTCTGGGCGCTGCCCAAGTACTAGCCCGACACTATCGCGGTGCTGCCCTGGCACTGGCTAGGCAGTGTCCCAATACTATCCCGGTGCTGTCTTGACACTGTCCTGGCACTGTCCCGGTGCTGCCCTGGCACTGTGTCACCGCTATCTCTACTAGCTAAATAAGAAAATTCGCGGCCTTTCTGATGTTAGACCTTCACAGGGGCATAACAGAAGCCCAAGTTCCAATCAGGTTTGCAGGCAAACGTTGTATATATGATTACGGAAATACTTAGCCTCTCTGCTGTCTGACCTTCATAGGGACATCAAAGATGATCAAGTTTGCAGGCAAGCGTTGAGAATCCGCTGTCCCTAACGCGACTACAGAAAAGACGCAGTCTTTCTGCTGTCAGACCGTCACAGGGCATCACAGACGTCCAAGTTCCAATCAGGTTTGCAGTCAAACATTGTATATCTGCGCCGACCCTAATACTACCATAGAAAAAAGAAAGACTCGGCCTTCCTGCTGTCTGACCTTCACAAGGGCATCAAAGATGTCCAAGTTCAAATCAGGTTTGCAGGCAAACATTGTATCTAAAGCAGTACTACCACCCACTGATCACTGTCCCTGCGCCTTGAGTCATATTCACGTCCAATCACTTCTTAATTACAATATATACATTCATTTGGAGTGATGTTCTTTGTCGGAGAACTTCTCGTCAACTGCTCGTCGATCTTTTATAGCCTCTCCACACTTCTGCCTGGAAGTAGAGATAGTACCAGGCACGCAATATTTAGTTGTGATTCATCGAATGGGGCCTTTTGTAATCGTTACATTATCACCATCACCACCACCATCACCGTTGTATGAACGGACTAGTCTAATGCATCGTCCCATGTGCCCACTATCATAATTGTATGAACGGATTAGTCTAATACGTCATCCCAGGATCTCACCACCACTGTCATCATGGAATGAACCGACCAGTCTAATACGTCGTCGCATGTCACCACCACTATGATATGAACGGATCAATCAAATACGTCCTCTAGTGTTACAACCACTATGGTACGAACGGATTAGTCTATTACGTCCTCTCATCTTACCACCACCATGGTATGAATGAACCAGTCTAATACTTTCGGTCATGTTACCACCACCACCACCATTGTATGAACCAATTAGTCTAATACGTCCTCTCATCTTACCACCGCCACTATGGTATGGACGGAGTAGTCTAATACGTCGTCCCATGTTACCACCACCATCATTGTATGAACGGATTAACCTAATACATCCTCTCATCTTACCACCACCGCCATGGTATGAACGGATTAGACTAATGCGTCGTCCCATGTTACCACCACCATCATTGTATGAACGGATTAGTCTAATACGTCCTCTCATCTTACCACCACCATCTTGGTATGAACAGATTGGTCTGATACGTCCTCTCATCTAACCACCACCACCATTGGTTAAACGGATTAATCTAATACGTCGTCCCATGTTACCACCACCGCCATGGTATGAATGGAATAGTCTAATATGTCGTCCCGTCTTACCATCTCCAAAATTGTATGAACGGAGTAGTCTAATATGTCCTCTCATCTTTCCATCACCACCATTATATGAACGGAGTAGTCTAATATGTTCTCTCATCTTACCACCACCACCAATACCATTGTATGAACGGAGTAGTCGCCACCGCCATGGTACGAAAGGAGTAGTCTAATACGTTCTCTCATCTTACCACCACCACCATTGTATGAACGAAGTAGTCTAATACGTCCTCTCATCTTACCACCACTACCATTGTTTGAACGGAGTAGTCTAATACGTCAACCCATGTTACCTCCACCGCCATGGTACGAACGGAGTAGACTAATACGTCCTCTTATCTTACCACCACCGCTATGGTACGAACGGAGTAGACTAATACGTCCTCTCATCTTACCACCACCACCACCATTGCATGAACGGAGTAGACTAATACGTCCTCTCATCTTACCACCACCACCAACATTGTATGAACGGAGTAGTCTAATACGTCCTGTCATCTTATCGCCACTACCATTGTTTGAACGGAGTAGTCTAATACGTCGACCCATGTTTCCACCACCGCCATGGTACGAACGGAGTAGACTAATACGTCTTCTCATCTTACCACCACCACCACCACCATTGTATGAGCGGAGTAGCTTAATAAGTCCTCTCATCTTACCACCACCACCATTGTATGAACGGAGTAGACTTATACGTCCTCTCATCTTACCACCATCGCCATGGTACTAACGGAGTAGACTAATACGTCCTTTAATCTTACCACCACCACCATTGTATGAACGGAGTAGTCTAATACGTCGACCCATGTTACCACCACCACCATGGTACGAACGGAGTAGACTAATACGTCCTCTCATGTTACCACCACCGCCATGGTACGAACGGAGTAGACTAATACGTCCTCTCATCTTACCACCACCACCATTGTATGAACTAATTAGTCTAATACGTCCTCTAGTCTTACCACCGCCACCATGATATGAACGGAGTAGTCTTAATACGTCGCCCGATGTTACCACCGCCGCCATGGTATGAACGGATTAGTCTAATACGTCCTCTCATCTTACCACCACCATGGT
This sequence comes from Hanleya hanleyi, assembly GCA_036873755.1. Lineage (NCBI taxonomy): Eukaryota > Metazoa > Mollusca > Polyplacophora > Lepidopleurida > Hanleyidae > Hanleya > Hanleya hanleyi. The sequence goes on from JAVTVY010044826.1 coordinate 184,987, forward strand.
ATGAACGGAGTAGTCTAATACGTCGTCTCATTTTACCATCACCGCCATGGTTTGAACGGATTAATCTAATAAGTCCTCTCATCTTACCACCACCACCGTGGTATGAACGGGTCTAATACTTCGTCCCATGTTACCACCGCCGCCATGGTATGAACGGATTAGTCTAATACGTCGGCCCATATCACTAATGCTGGAATTAGTCTACTGTACGAATGATACAGATAGATCTACGATATTCGCGGGTTTATACCCACGTTTTTGTATCTTGGTCGTGCCATATAAAGGTGATACCACAACTTTCCTTCGCCTCTGCGTTCTTCTGTTCAGGTATTCAAGCGCCTAGAGATTCCTGGGGAAGTCCCCCACCACGTTGACCGGGCAATGAGCTGACATGTGATCTACCAGCGTATCATATCGCCGATCTATTACTGTCACTTTTGTACAGGGGAAACGCGGTCATCGTTCTCACAGATTGATGATTTGATTGAAGACTAGATACAGTCTCAACTATAGGTGTGTATCTGTAAAATCAGAGAAAACACCACTGGGGCAAGAAAAGGGTGTTTTCGTCTCCAGCAGGATAAGCCGCTCATATTTTACACCCAAGGATGTTTAAAATTGGAAAGGGTGTCAAAAGGATGTAAATTTAATTGAAGAACAACATAGAGACATGCATGGATTTGTCTGAATAAATTGCAGTTAATGTTTCACAATTTTCCAGTCGTATCACTGCGCTTTGTACATTATTGATCTGGCATAGCCACTCAACACACAAATTCAAAACTTCATGTCCATTGGAATTTCATGTCTTGTGGATAAGGCATTTCGAGTATGGATGCGAAATGACTTTAAGGACAACGACTGGCCGTTGAATGACTACGCATTTACACGGAATGTGTTAACAATATCACACCGGAGAATTCCAATTGATATTACTTAACATATTCCATGGACATCAATATATCTCATTGCAGGTATAAATGTACACCATGAGCATATTATTTGATGTCCTGTTTAGTACGGTAGATGTTAAGGCACCCCCAAAATACACCGAGTCGTACAAGGGTGTTTTTCGGCACCTTACAATTGGAAGCGTTGGCGAACACATGGAGGTGTACGGATTTGGGGACCAGTCGAATTGGATTATTTAAATATTGATCTGCATACATGAACATTGTGCACCCATATAGATGCTCAGTGATAGTATATCTGTGACAACTGCATAAATTTGAGCTGATTTTGCAGTCACACACATACATCCACACAGAGTTTCACATTGTTTAAATTATACTTCTATACACAACTGTGATTTGTATGTTTGAGGATAAGACTCATTCGATTCCTGTTGAATATTCATAATACATGGGATCCATTATTGAGTCTGTAGTTTAAAGAAACTGCTTTCATAAATTTAAATCGTATTTAACTGGAGGCGCACTTTGCGTGGTTGTGCAGGTACGGTGACATATCAGCGTCGGTTATTAGTCCATGGTATGCAGGATTAAAAACAACAACTTTAGTAGTATATAAACCTGAAATTGGCCCTATTGGTACCCCAGTTTGTTCTGTGACGTCACTTCCAGTTCCGGTCACGTTATCGGAAGTGGCCTTCGTCCCCTGCGCATGCGCACAATACCTGATAAAAATGGTGGGCCGGGGGTCAAAGGTCACTTCCGGGCACGTGACAGGAACTGGAAGTGAGGTCACAGAGCAAATTGGGGTACCAATGGGGGCCCAATTTCTGGAGTATCAATTTGCCCTCAAAGGTCAAGGGGTATGAATTTGCTCTCAAATACCAAGGGGTATCAATTTTCTCTCAAAGGTCAAGGGGTATTAATTTGCTCTCAAATGCCAAGGGGTATCAATTTGCTCTCAAATATCAAGGGTATCAATTTGCTCTCAAAGGTTAACGGGTTTCAATTTGCACTCAAGCGTCAAGGGGTGTCAATTTGCTTTCAAAGGTCAAGGAGTATCAATTTGCTCTCAAATGTGCCGTTTAAAGTGTATTGGAATGGTCGTTTCAGGTCGAGCTGTTCCCATACTGGTCCGATTGGCCCGCATGTGGCCTTATTTTGAAGTTCTCTTAGGGTAGCGTCCATCTGGCTGGGTGTGGGGTGGAACTGACGTCATTCTGTGCATGCGTAGTAGAAAAAGTGCATTGGAATGGGTAGAGATGGACCATCCGTGGTCCTGATAGGCCGTGTAGGATGTCAAGTTGAAGCTCTCGTGGGTTAGACCACGACTTGAGGGATGTCCACGTCATCTGTGACGTCATCAGCACGATTGGTGGCGAAAGCGGCCCTTTTAGGGGTGCGTAGGTGTGTGTTTGAGAGACTGAGCGCCTATTCTTGGTCCGAATGGGACGTGTGTGGCATCCTAGTGAAGCTTTCGTCGGACAGCATCTGACTGGTCTGGCGTGACGTGGAAGTAGGAGATATGAGGCGCATGCACAGACACTCCGACCTCCAAACACCCAACTGTTCCATCCCCGAGCTCCGAGCTCCCGACTGCTCCATCCCCGAGCTCCGAGCTCCAAACACCCAGCTGCCCCATCCCCGAGCTCCGAGCTCCCGACTGCCCCATCCCCGAACTCCGAGCTTCAAACACCCAACTGTCCCATCCCCGAGCTCCGAGCTCCGAGCTCTCGACTGCCCCAACCTCTAGCTCCGAGCTCCAAACACGCAACTGCCCCATTCCTGAGCTCCGAGTGTCGAGCATCCAACTGTCCCATCCAACAGCTCTGAGGTCAATGCAACCGAATTAGCTCTTTTAAAAGGCCAAGTCACGTGAGTGGGAGTGACTTCACAAGGGTCATATGCAAATTTGAATACATGCCGTTTCGGCACTTGGGGCATTTCTGTGAACCGGTTAACTACGGTATACAAAAGAACCAAAATTGTTGCAGGAAGAAACAGATTTTATTTTATAACAGAGAACACAACATATATACAACAGTTATTTCTCCCTTATTATAATATCAACGACAGAAGGCCAGTGCAATATCTGCAGTGTAAGTCAATCTATACTTCAGCATTTATCAGATGCCGTCGTTGGCGCCCGTATTTGGCCACGATAAAGGTGACATTGGTCATCATCTTCACCTGCCATCTGGTGTTTGGGCGCTTTTCATAGGCCCATTCCAAGGCATCCAATGTCTTCAGTTGGGTCAAGGCCGTCTCCAGGGACGCACGACTGTTGATGGTGAAGGATAGTCGTACACTGGATTGTTGGAACTGGAATAGAAATAGCGCACTTGACCCGTCATCTTATGACATAATATGTACCCAAATTGTACATTTAATTTGAAGGCCGTAGGTTGATCGTTGAAGATGGCTTCCGCGTAGGTGCGTAGACGGGCGAGGTCAGTCAGTCGGAAATTGTACAAGTCCAATATAGGTCGATGGCGGTGAAACATCGTCGGATCGTGGACCATTGGTGCCGGTAGATGTAACTTACTGGATGGGCGTCCGATAAGAGATCGATAGAAACAGTTATGTGTTCGTCCAGAAAATGTTCAATGTCGTCCGGCGTATGACTAGGAACCGTATCGTCGGGGTCCGGCTGGGCATCCAGGCCTCCCTCGACTGTGGGTATAGGCGAACTGGACATGGGTTCATTGCTCGGCAAGCGTTGGGTAGGAGGTGTATCCGTACGTTTCATCTCCCTGGGCACCTCGACACTGGGATCAATCTCCATCGGCTCTTCAATTCGGGGCGACGGATTGACCTCCATGGGTTCTTCCATTCGAGGATGTATTTCCATGGAAACTGAAATATCCGGTCTCGAGAGTGGCGAGCGTAATCCGTGTAGGACGCTAGGGTGACGTCACAATTGACTGGGCCGTTTGAAGAGTTGACCACACCCTTCGCATGGATGCTTGGGTACTTCATGGCGTGCACGTGTGTGACAACGTAAATGATCCGGGCGTTGAAACGACTGTGTACATATCGTACAGCTATACTGGGCGGTATACCGTCGTGCTTGGTAGCCTCATGGAGGCGCAAGCCGTGCAAACGAGTGAATGATTTCGAGCACGTAGTACAAGTGAACATCTTGTTGGTTGACAGTGTCTGTCTGATGATACGGCCATGCCGCTTCCCTTTTATAGCACGGTAGCTGGTGATCTATTTTTAGCCCAACCGGTTCAATCTGGTTCAAACCGGCCTGAACCAGTCGAGCCAGTTTCAGTTGTACTCGTCTTTCTGTGGGAATTCCTGACGTCACCGCATCCATGTCCATTCCCCTGATGAAATAGCTCAGAAGATATTCCATACATATGACATGGAATTTTCACTAATTCCTCGAAATGCAGTGACGCCCGTCGACGCCCGTCTCAACGCCTTAACGCCCTATCTTAACGCAAACGCTCTATGTTAACGCCTTAACCTCCTAGCATAACGCCTGGACGCCATGATGTAGACCGATGAGAGAACAACAAGTTTAAGGATGACAGCTGAGAGAAAAACAACAAGGATGACAGGTCAATCATTTTATTTACCCCTCCAGTACATCATACCCACGCTAGGGGAGCCGCGTTGGGTATCTTTGCAATTCAAGAAGGGTCTTGTCCAATCAGAAGCCGCCGTTCGTTCGGTATAACCTAAGCATCATCGCGCAGTCCAGGATACCGTTGAGGCAGCATATCCTCAAACAGTTGTTTGCGCATTCTGATCGCATTTTCCATGGCCTTGGTGGGTGGTAACCCCATATCCTCTTTCAAGTGATGCTTGGTCTTCATGATGGACCTGTGCGTGAGATCACCTTTGATTTCAAGCAGGAGCAGGGTATACTGTTCATAGATGGCCATGGCTGTTTTCCTGATGCAGGGGCGCATTTGGATGTACGTAAGTTATCCTGTCGTCACAATACGATCCCAAAAGGTAGGTTCTTCCTCACTTCCCTGGAATGTAGGCTGACTATCTGAGATCAAGCTCTTCGTATCAGTAGATAGATTCTCAGCAGTCTGTTTTTGTGTCAGTCGGTGGACTCTCAGCAGTCTCTGTATCAGCATCCGCCTCAAAGGACTCCTCGGAGTCATCAATCCCATGTATATTCTTCTCGTGTCGCATCATATCGTAACGTCTGGTAAACGTGTGTTCGCACTCAGAGCATGTATAACCCATGTTGACGGTTGAACGTCGACTGTGCGTGTTTTGAGAATACACTTGCTTTTATAGACAGTAACGTTCGCCCACACCCAGCTTAACGCCCCGGTGAAACAGCTCAGAATCTCTGAATTTCATGGAATTGACACTAATTCATTGAAATGCGGTGACGTCCGTCATCCCACGTCGTTACGCCTTAACACCCGACTCAACACCTTAACGTCCTATCACAATGCCTTATGCATTGTCGGTCATCTATGGACGGACTAATCTATGGATTAAGAATACTGATCAGCGATACGGATTTTATATTTTTGGAACATCATGATGTCTTGTCGGCATCATTGAAAACTGCTGACCGCTTCTCTCTTGCAGGAAACTAGCCTATGTTTATGTATACTATGATTGTCTTTTCTGAATTTGATGCTAATACTGTCGTATGGATATGGAATAGGTTTTTAGATTATGGACGCGGATATTCTTTAATGGACGACGGTTGAATTATGAATGACGGACTAGACGCTTGTATCATTATGTTGGGGGTTGAAGAAGATAATTTTCCGTCTCCACCTGCCTCTCCATAAAGGTTTGAAATGCCTCATGCAGGGTCAGAAGATTCTGGGCACGGTTAGTTGTGTTGGTATCCTCTTTGGGTACTATCTTTTTCTTATGCAGCAGAAGACATACCCGTGTCACCCATTGGGTGTAATCTATGAGCGTGATAATATGACAACGCATGCGTTGGTACTGATTCCACCTTGAGCTGTATCAATAATAGCATCGACATGGGCTTGACGTAACGCTTCGGCTAGAATATCTTCGTTGTTGGGTTCAAACAAGGTAGACTCTATAGTGCTCATGGTGAAATGATGAAGATGGTGCCGTGTCGGCTATTTATAGTGGGACGCTTCTGGTCTTAATGATGCGTTCAAAGGTGCTTCTTTTGTGCTATTGCTATGGCATACGCCGCTTTCCAGTTCATGCCCGAAATTTTCAACATCGACGCTGTTGTTTCGATTTCCATATGTGCCGGGTTTATATGGGTCACGAGGTTGGAATACTGCTGATGTAAAGCCCGTCGTAGTCTGGGTGCCAGTGTGTTATGCGCTAAAATTGCGGCTTCCTCTTTCGAATACCCTTTTTGGTGAAACTTGTTTTCTGTGGTCCCCAACGTCTCGCCCATCTCGGTGTCCATACTTTCTTTGAACAAATGCTTCCATAGCCTCGAGTTCACATTGTGTTCATTCCCTTGTACGGGTTTGGGTGGCTCCTTCATGGTTGGGTGATATTACGGGACTGATGGTATGAAGGGGACCCGCTGTACGGGGGTGGGTTGCTGCTGCAGGACGGGTGCTGCCAGGTGCGGACTCAGTGGATGGTGTAGGGGTTTATGACGTTGTGGTGACCCCTCGCCGGGTAACAGGTGGGTCGTCAACCGGTGATCTTCGAGGGTATGAACTTTTAAGTCTACGAACAGGTAACCGTAAGGACGACTTGTCGCGCCTTGAAACGCCTGCATGAAATGGTCGATGTTCTGAGGATAAATTCGACTACCAACACGGACTTGTGATCTGTCGATGGGATTGGAGAACAACACAATGTATTGACAGTTCAAGGCAATATTTCTGAACGCCTTCCCTTGTGGAAAGAGATTCTGGGTCAAATAGATGACGGACAGATTGCGATGATGGGATCCTTTGTTAAACAAGTCGGCAACGTGTGAATTGTCCTTGGCCGCACTCAACAGATCATTTAACACTACTACGTTGGTCTGCTCGGAGTCGAAGAAATACGCTTGACCGATATCGCGAGGAATCCCTGGGACGAAGCTCACATTCTGTAATCTTGTAGTTTCGTAGGCGGACTGTCACTGGCTATAACAACAAACTATACGGGTGTAGCTGAGGGGCCCTGCTTCTAAGAATTTCATCACCAGGGCGTCTTTCCACATCCCGTAGGACCGCTCATCGTCATCGTGAAGGGGTGCTTTAATACTCTCGTGTGTGACGTAGGTGTTGATCGTTCTTCGTGCGTACTTTGAATATGCGCATTATCGGGACTCCATTCCGTGAGATGGGTTCACTGTATGCGATTATTATGTATGGAAATCAAATGTCTACGTAGATTAGATGGCGTAGAAAATGACTAAAGAACACAAGTGACATGCGTAAACCATGGCTTTCGTCTCCACGGACACTCGGCGTGTTTATATGCAAGAGCTCGGAGTTCGGGGATGGCACTAAGAGTAAGGTCGTTGAAACAATCCGTCATATTGACAGAAGTACCCTTCCCCAAGCAAAACAAGTACTGAGAAGCCCCAACTCGCAAGAAGTTCTAGCAAATCTCCGGAGTAAATTCACCATAGTCCCAGCAGACAAAGCTCCAAGTAATATAATATTCATATGTAAATATTACTATTACCAGGTGTTGGTTGAAGAATTGAGCGTAAACATATCGTCATCAAATACGTCTACTTACTCTCAAACTGCATTTACTCTGGAAGATTTATTTAACAATCACAAAACGTTTCTCAGGGAAAGAGGTATTTGTCTTCCAACCAAAAATAACGATATACCAAAAGTGTACTGGACTCCCAAAATGCATAAATCACCATACAAAGCTAGATTCATAGCTGGTTCTAGAAGTGGCACCACCAAGCTTCTTTCAACCCTGTTGACGAGGGCCCTTCAGGAGGTAAGAACATTTTGGGAAAGGTATTGCGCCACTATTTCTAAAAACTCTGGCGTTGAATATATGTGGATAATGAAAAACTCAAAATGTCTTACAGAAGAACTTGATGCTAAAGGTCACATACCGTACAGGTCACATGTATCCACATGGGATTTCTCGACTCTCTATACTACAATCCCTCATCAGGACCTTATTGACCGTCTAAGTTCATTAATAGTATCTGTGTTCAAGAAAACTGTTCGTAGATATATTAATGTCGGAAGCCATAAAGCATTCTTTAGCTCTACTACATACAACAGATATCATTCATGGGATGTTTCTTTGTTTATAGAGTTGCTTGAATTTCTCATTAAAAATATCTATGTGAAAGTTGGCAACACAATATATCAACAGCATATAGGTATTCCAATGGGTTCTAATTGTGCACCCCTATTGGTTGACCTATATCTGTTCTCTTATGAATATGACTATATGCAGGCGCTTTCAAAAACCGATCCATTCAAAGCCCGTTCCTTCTCATTCACCAAAGGCTATATAGACGATCTTCGCGCTGTGGATAATCGCTATATAAATGACGCAGTGAAGGATATATATCCACCTTGACATTGCGTCACCTTTATGTTGTATTATAAATCTATCCTTCCAAACAGGAGTTTTCCCGTCTGCCATGAAAATTGCTAAACTGTCACCAATAATCAAATCTGGTGATACCCATTTATTGAAAAATTATCGGCCTATATCCGTTTTACCGTGCTATAGCAAAATTCTTGAAAAGGCCGCGGCCTCTCGAATAACTGATTTCCTAGAAAAAATGAACATTCTTTGCGCGAATCAATTTGGCTTCAGAAAAAACCATTCAACTTTCCTTGCTGTCCTTTCATTGCACGAAGCCCTGGTCACCGCTAAGGAATCTAAACAATTCAGCATTGTGACATTTTTAGATCTTTCTAAGGCATTCGACACTGTCAATCACTGTCTGAAAAAATGAGTTACTACGGCTTTCGGGGTATCAGTAACCATTGGTTTAAAAGTTACTTGACAGACCGTTATCAATCTACATTATATAACGATACTATTTCGTCACCAGGTCTTGTTACGTGTGGTGTTCCACAAGGGTCTATACTAGGACCTATACTATTTCTCATATACATTAACGATTTAAATATGGCTATTCACTCTTCAGAAATTATCCTGTTTGCTGATGATACAAGTGTAATACTGTCCGATGAAAATCCTCTTTCCCTTTTTCAAACTATGTCTGCTGAGCTTCATTTTATGTACAACTGGTTTTCAAGCAACATGTTATCCTTAAACCTTGAGAAAACAAAATTCATGCTTATTCAGCCACATTCACATGCACGTTTAGATTTTACGCCAACGTTATCTGTTTTAGGGTTCAGTATAGAACAAGTTAAGTCATTCAAATTTCTTGGAGTTTATGTGAATGATAAGTTAACATGGACTACCCATATAAATGAAATATGTAAAATAATCTCTAGAAACATAGGTGTCCTAAACTGCATCAAAGGAGCCCTTACTAAAAGAACCCTTTACATTATTTATTATTCTTTGATTTATCCATATATATCTTATTGCAATGTGGTATGGTCTAATACTTATCCGAGTCATCTTCATACACTTGTTTTACTGCAGAAGAGAGTCGTTAGAATTATTTCACTGAGCTCTAGACTTGAGCACACTGCGCCTTTGTTTGCCTCCTACAAGATCCTGAGATTGTCAGAACTGAACCTTTACCTCACTCTCCAGTTTGCCCATAAGTTTCTTCATAAATTCGATTTAGTTCCAGTTCGATTTCAAAATTATTTTACGAGACAGATCCAGGTACACGCCTACCCCACGCGCGGTCATTTGTATAATTTATATCGACCTTTCTATCGGACAAATCTTTCTTTACATACTCCGAAAATCATTGCTCCAAAAGAATGGAACAAGCTGCCGCCAACCTTAAAGTCATGCGAATCCATATCACTATTCAAATCAAAACTGAAAGAATATTTACTTAATGTATAAGGCTCTCACCGACCCAGGAATATGTTATATGGCAAACAAATGCACATTGTTCATTTATAATCTCTGTTTATTGTTCATTTATGATCTCTGTTTATTCACCTAATTTATACTTAATCTTCACCCAGTCTTGTCTATCTAAATCCTGTATAAATCTGTCTTTAAATATTTAGTTTTATATTACTTGGGACATTACAAGCCCTTTGGGGTTTTCATCCCGCCAGATTTTCATGATGTATGTGTATAAATTTTAACTTTATTGTACATATGTTTTATCTGGTGAATAAACGAACAAACAAACAAACAAACCTCCACTGGATTTGAAGGAAACTACAGATAACCGTACAGGCACATCATATTTAGACCTATATCTCTATAAAAATGAAGCGGGCCTTCTCTCTCGATTGTATGACAAAAGTGAGGATTACAATTTCGACATAGTAAACTATCCCTTTCTGGATAGTAATATTCCAGTGGGACCTGCATATGGCGTATACATATCACGCGTAGTAGCATTTGCTAGATCCTGTATTAAATGTGACGATTTTAATCAACGTCACAAAACATTGTTGCAGAAACTTATAAAACAGGGCTACATCATCAAGCGCCTCCATCCAAAGTTTCTCAAATTTGGCAATACATATCGCACGCTGATAGCAAAATACGAGAGTAGCGTGCAAGATCTATGGCGTTACGTTTCGTAACTTGTGTCTTAACCCGGGGATAGGGGCCGTATGAACCCATGTACTTCAAGATCCTCATGGTGCTCATATGAACAGTCACAATCAAAGAGTGACTGAGATACATCGTTCTTTAGATGACGACTTTACAACGAATATTATGGATTAAGAATACTGATCAGCGATACGGATTTGATATTTTTGGAACATCATGATGTCTTGCCGGCGTCATTGAAAACTGTTGACCGCTTCTCTCTTGCAGGAAACAAGCCTATGTTTATGTATACTATGATTGTCCTTCTGAATTTGGTGCTAATACTGTTATATTTGAAATATGGAATAGGTCTTTGGATTATGGACGCGGATATTCTCTAATGGACGACGTCTGAATTATGAAAGACAGACCAGACGCTTGTAATGGGACAGTTGGGTGTTCGAAGCTCGGAGCTCGGGATGGGGCAGTTGGGTGTTTGGAGCTCGGAGCTCGGGCATGGGGCATTCGGGAGCTCGGAGCTCGGGAATGGAGCAGTTGGGTGTTTGGAGCTCGGAACTCGGGGATGGGGCAGTCGGGAGCTCGGAGCTCGAGGATTGGGCAATTGTGTGTTTGGAGCTCGGAGTGTCTGCGCATGTGCGCCATATCCCCTACTTCCACGACACACCAGACCAGTAGGACGCTGGCCAACGAAAGCTTCACTATGATACCCCACACGTCCCATTCCGTCCAAGAATGGTCCCACAGTCTGTCAAACACACCCCTACGTACCCCTAAAATGACCGTTTTCTTTACCACTCGTACTGATGACGTCATCAGTGACGTCACGGATGACGGGCTACATCATCAAGCGCCTCCATTCAAAGTTTCTCAAATTTGGCAATACATATCGCACGCTGATAGCAAAATACGAGAGTAGCGTGCAAGATCTATGGCGTTACGTTTCGTAACTTGTGTCTTAACCCGGGGATAGGGGCCGTATGAACCCATGTACTTCAAGATCCTCATGGTGCTCATATGAACAGTCACAATCAAAGAGTGACTGAGATACATCGTTCTTTAGATGACGACTTTACAACGAATATTATGGATTAAGAATACTGATCAGCGATACGGATTTGATATTTTTGGAACATCATGATGTCTTGCCGGCGTCATTGAAAACTGTTGACCGCTTCTCTCTTGCAGGAAACAAGCCTATGTTTATGTATACTATGATTGTCCTTCTGAATTTGGTGCTAATACTGTTATATTTGAAATATGGAATAGGTCTTTGGATTATGGACGCGGATATTCTCTAATGGACGACGTCTGAATTATGAAAGACAGACCAGACGCTTGTAATGGGACAGTTGGGTGTTCGAAGCTCGGAGCTCGGGATGGGGCAGTTGGGTGTTTGGAGCTCGGAGCTCGGGCATGGGGCATTCGGGAGCTCGGAGCTCGGGAATGGAGCAGTTGGGTGTTTGGAGCTCGGAACTCGGGGATGGGGCAGTCGGGAGCTCGGTGCTCGAGGATTGGGCAATTGTGTGTTTGGAGCTCGGAGTGTCTGCGCATGTGCGCCATATCCCCTACTTCCACGACACACCAGACCAGTAGGACGCTGGCCAACGAAAGCTTCACTATGATACCCCACACGTCCCATTCCGTCCAAGAATGGTCCCACAGTCTGTCAAACACACCCCTACGTACCTCTAAAATGACCGTTTTCTTTACCACTCGTACTGATGACGTCATCAGTGACGTCACGGATGACGTAGACATCTCTCAAGTCGTGGTCTGCACCACGAGAGCTTTAATTTGACACCCGACACGTCCTAATAGGACCACGGATGGTCCATCTCTACCCCAGACGTCCATCCCATCTTTTTTACTGCGCACGCGCAGAATGACATCCATTCCACCCCAAAGCCATCTAGATGGACCCTACCCTAAGAGAACTTCAAAATAAGGCCTCATACGGGTCAATCGGACCACTATGGGAACATCTCGACCTCAGAACGACCATTCCAATACACACTTTATACGGCACCTTTGAGAGTAAATTGATACCCCTTGACCTTTGCGAGCAAATTGATACGGCTTGATCTTTGAGGGCAAATTGATACCCCTTGACCTTTGAGAGCAAATTAATACCCCTTGACCTTTGAGAGCAAATTAAAACCCCTTGATCTTTGAGAGCAAATTGATACTCTTGAGATTGGCCCCCATTGACACACCAGTTTGCTCTGTGACGTCACCTTCGGTTCCGGTCACGTTACCGGATGTGACCTTTTACTCTTGCCACCATTTTTGTCCGGTATTGTGCCCATGCGCAGGGTTCAAAGGTCACTTCCGATCACGTCAACGGAACTGGAAGTGATGTCAAAGAGCAAATTGGGATACCAATGGGAGCCAATTTCAGGTTTATTTACTATTAACTTTTGACTATTGTTTTTTATTAAAACCTGCATTGCTAGGTGGGACAGGTTTGTTGGGAACCCGGCTTGGTAAGTCTAACTGTTGGTGCCAGGGAGGACTATATAGTATCCAGTCCTCATGTGTGCGTGTACTTACGTCTGTAAGCTTCCCCAGTGATCTTCAGTTCTGCAGTTAAGGTATCCTTTTTAGTGGCCGTGTTTGTAATTCTTTACACCCTTGTCCCACATAGTTTCTTCAAACCGTTGTCCCATATAGATTCTTTACCCTCTTGTCCCACATAGTCTTTGTCCACGATATCTCCTCGCATATTTCCTTGATCTTTGAGTATAGGTTAGCCTCACCGGTCCGTGTCAATTATTACCATGGGGATGAGTTATCCGGAGACGAATTTCAGCAGTTTCTGGAATTTTCCCGAAAGATGGGACGGAATCCGGATGCGGCTAATCCAGCTGAACTGAAGCCGGCCTTGACACCTAACCTTGTAGTGGGGGCGGCATTCTCTGCGCGTTATGGTTCTATTAGCCTGAAGCAGCCGCCTGAAGTTCATTGCTTTTGATCCATCAGCAAAGGCAGAGGATTTTGAGCTGTGGCACTATTAGGCTGAAATATTATGTCAAGATGCTAATCTTAAATCAGACACAGTATCAGGCAATCATGTCATCACTACGTGGGGATGCAGCCCGTGCAATGATGCGGATGCCACCAGAAACCTCCAATATTGGGCTGATAATCAAATTGAAGAGTGTCTTCGGGAATGTAGAACTCGACGACGATCATCTTGAGAAGTTCTATGGAACACGTCAGAATACAGAGGAAGCCACGACTACCTGGTTTGTCGTCTGGAAACTCTCCTCAGCAAGGCACTGAGCCAGGGTTTGGTGGAAGCAACGCAGTATGACCATCTCATAAGGAATTGTTTCTGGGCGGGCCTGCGACCGGAGTAGAAGGATCTTTCAGGACATAAATTCGATACCGTTGACGATTTTGACAAACTGTGTTATGCCGTTAGATGCATCGAAAGAGCACCTCCACTTAGGTCACACTGAAATAAAGGGGAAGATCCGTCAGCTCTCGACTAGATTGAAGAAGATAGAGGGCCATATGACCGACAACAAACTGAGAAAACGGCACCACCTTCATGCCGAAATGAACCACCTCGACTTAAGTCTAATTCTGTTGAGCCATTGGATAGACCACAATGTTGGAGCTGTGTCCAATATGTCACATTGCCATCGGATGTCAATTGAAGACTGACCACATGCGCAAAAATCCTTTAAACAGGATCGAACCTATTTGGAGGGGCGGACAATAGCTTCATTTCAATGTAATAACCAACCGCGATTGTCTCCTGGCTTTATTGGACCATCTAATGAGGCTAAGGTATTGGTTACCAGGGTGCCATGCCAAGCGCTCCTAGACACAGTCATCAGTGTCGATTTTTTCTAAAGGCAGCGTTTTACCTCTTATGAAATAAGTGCTTTGGGCGATTACATCCACATTGAATGTGCTGATGGGGAAAACTTGCCTTACCTGAGGTATGTGGAGGTCAAGTGTTAGCTATTGAACAGTCCAGTCGGTGTTTGTTCCTGGTAGTCCCTGACAATAGGTACAATAGTAACATACCAGTCTTATTGGGCACTAACTGCCTCAGTCCCGTGATGGATTGTTGCAGACAGGAAGTTGGGTTCAATTTCCTCCAGTCAGTAAAGAGGTAAACGCCTTGGTATTTAGCATTTAGAAGTATTAGCAGGATAAGGAACTTAAGAGGTGCAAAGGCAGATTGGAACTGGTAAAGAGCAAAGGAGAAGTCTAAGTTAAGTGTACATCCAAACACTACCATGACTGTTGAAGGTTGTATTGACAATGGCTTACCGTATTTGTGATACATGTTTGATGGTCTAGTCAAGTTCTAAATCTACCTTGCTACCTGGTGATGCGATTGCACCTGCTCTTTTCAGATTGTAGGCGAGGGGTGCTGCTGACTTGCCGACTCAGATTTTCAACATGTCGGCTCAGACCGTAGTTATCTCCCCTAGCCTGAAGTTGTGCAAGATCCAACCAGTCGACATAGAGAAAATCGAAACGTTGAAGAGGGAAGCGCCAGATGCACAGCAACACCTCTTGGATAAAGTTGTTATTTCTGATGTCATCACAACTGAACAGCCTGGAAGATCTACTGCAGAAAATAGAGATATATTTTTTACTGAAAAAGAGGCAAAAAAAAAGTTCTACGGTAGGACCTCCAGGTGTTTTGAGTACAATAGACTTCCATTTGTGCTCTTTAACCCTATCTGGCCTGGGCTTTTTGGGACCTGTCCAGGCCGGGGGGGGGGGGGCCGAAATGGACCCCCTGATTATTTTTCTTACCCCTTGAGCTAGGGGGCTGAAACTTATTACACTATACCCTTGAGTCAATCTCTACCGCTTTGATGAGGTCACAGTGAAGTCATTTTCAAAAACGGCATTTTTGGGTCGATTTTTCGGTCAGATTTTCCGAATTTTTTATTTTTGCAATTTCTCCAAAGAATTGCATGAAAAATTAGCAAATATTAATGGGATATGAAATTAAATAGTTTTTGCCCACTTTTCATCGCGGAAAAGCAGAAATTTTGAAGAAATATGACAAAATTGAATTTACTCATGATTTACTCATGAATTTACTCATGATCCTCTGCTAGGGGGGTTATGCAAATAGGCTCAAAATGACCCCAATAAGATAAACTATAAAGTCACGGAGTTTCAGCTCTCCATTTTTTGCCGTTCTGGAGATGGTGCAGAAAGTTTGGTAGGGGGGGCCATAATGGCCCCCCAGGCCAGGTAGGGTTAATGCACCTGCAGAACACCTCTTGGGTGACCTTCACCTTAAGGTTTGCCTGATCTACTTGGATGATGTGGTCGTATTTTTGCAGACTCTTGATGAGCATGTACAGCGACTGGAAGAAGTTTTCAAACGAATGCGAGCCGGAGGTTTGAAGTTGTCCCCTAAAAAATGTGAACTTTTCCAGGAGCGAGTAAAATTTGTCGGCCATATTGTTTCGACAGAAGGGGGACAGACTAACCCGACCAAGATAGAGAAGGTGGTGTCCTGACCATCTCCGCCAATCCCGAGGAAGTTAGACAATTTTATGGTTTTGCGGGTTAGTATCGCAATTTTGTCAGAAGTTTCTCTCGCATTGCACGCCCGTGGAGTGACCTGTTCCCAGCAACAGTGGAGCAAGGTCATATGAAGGCAGTAAGAACCTCGCAATTGACCTGGGGCCCTACTCAAACAAAGGCGTTATCATCATCTCCTATTCTTGGATATGGGGACTAAGCTGCATACTGATGCCAGTTCACACGAGCTTGGCGCCTCACTTTATCAGGAAAAGGATGGAGTTAAGACAGTCATCACGTATGCCAGTCGAGGGGTCAATAAAGCAGAGAGGAACTATCTAGCACATAAGCTGTAAGATGTATTATGGGATCAAATCCGAAGTCTTCCACAATAGACTTATAATGCTGGCTGAAAGAATGGTGACGCCATGAAGTCTTGTACAGATACCTGGCCGTGGCCACCAGCTGGGATACCGCTTCGTACTTTTCGGAGTGAGAGTTATCGTTTTTGTTACAGATACGTACGGGAACGAGCGGATGGAACAGTTTGGATTGTATCCAAGAACCCGGAGATTAACACCTAGGGTGCTGTTCAATACATTTCCCTGCTAAACGTCTACACATATGTGTGCTGTGGTTTTCTCTAACACTTCTTATAAACAACTTCATAACATTTGTCCTCATCTACGCCATCTTCCCGTGCGGACATTCATGCTACTGATTAGTGTGTATCGCTAAAATGGCGTACAACAGTCGTGAATGTACAACAGATGACTACTGTAATCGTCTTTCCATGAGATGCCTGCTCTGCCAACAGATCGATGAAGGAGCAAAGAGGGTCTACCGAGGCTATCCTCTGGATATTCCAATTTCAAATGTTTTTCTTCATGCCCATCCAGGTCTTACGAAAGCACAATAGAACAAACACCCAGGTCCCGCAAGCTGGGCTTATAGTCAAAAATGCAAAACTCACCGAATTGTTACTTTTCTTATGAGATCTCACCATTGAGATGAATAATTTCAAATGTTTTTCTTCATGCCCATCCAGGTCTTACGAAAGCACAATAGAACAAACACCCAGGTCCCGCAAGCTGGGCTTATAGTCAAAAATGCAAAACTCACCGAATTGTTTTTTTTATTCTCACCATTGAGATGAATATACAATAACACGGTATATATTTCCAACTGTAGTAGTCAAGTTATCCCCATTTTTCTTACACAATATATTCAAGACTTATTTTCCCTCAACAGGTATACAACGCCAAAAGTATTTGAGTACGATGCATTATTGGATAGTCACCTGAAAACTAGACCCCACTTGAAAGAGGGTGGAATAGACTCATAGGCGACACGTGTGTTCACAGTTTACAAATAATTTGAAATGTACTATGTGGCATCAGTACACAATTAATCACTTCCGGGTCGGTGCCCACGATCTACATTGTTTAGAAATTTGAGAGCAGATCTTTATGGATTTTATGAGCTGCGATTTTTCAGCATTTCTGATACATTTGATATTTCAACTTGCAGATGAGTCTTCAAACTGTACTTCCTGGTGTTGATTTGGGCCACTTTGAAAAAAGCATGGTGGATGAAGACATGATCAGTGAAGGGTGAGAAGGCTCCCTGTTTACAAATCGAATGACATTCTGTAGCACCAATCAGCTGTCAGTGGCGGTAATTTGAAATTTCCATGGTCAACATCTGTCAAGACTTCCACTGGTAATGTCCCACAAGGTAAATATTGACATGCCAGGCGGATTTATGCATTGTGAATTTTCTGGATTTTTGCCGATTTTTAACGCTAATACATAACAAGTAACAGAATTAATTGTGTACTGATGCCTGTCACACGACATTTTCACATTTGACCAGAGAACTTTAAATCGTCACTGTGGCTACAGTTTTTACTGGATCAGCCCAATTTTTTCCATGATGACTCCTGAACTAAGTTCAAATATTAGGGTTGTTTCAAATTTATGTTATTAAATTATTAATAAAATAAAATAAAAATTTTAATTAATTTTAATAATTTTTTTAATTATTAAAATTATTTTTTTTCTTGCTAAATGTGGTTGAAATAAATATCATATTGATAATGCTGGGTAACATCTCTTGTATTGTTATGCCATTTCTGCGACAAAATTGAGACCTTTTGGAGCAAATATAGGCAAAAAATGACTGATTTGTCAGTACTAGGGCCAAATAGTCAATGCCAAATATGACGAGGTTCATTTAACACAGCTGGTAATTATGAGCAAATTAACTTTCAAGATACAATAAAATGTAAATGGAAGAAAGGAAATTCACATAGATACAATTACATGCTTTTTTTCAAAATCTCGACCTCAGTTCAAATCTTCAATGCTTCAAATCATTTATGCATTAATTCACTTTATATCAGTCTAAAACCACATGAAATTAATACTAATTATATCACCTGTAAAAACTCAGATGTTTGTTCCACACACAAAGAATTTCCAAAATGCCTTTTGCATTTGTAACTTTAATGAGACAAATAAAATCTGATTAACTGAGTCAACAGTTAATCTGACTGTTGAGGGTTTCTCATTGTTGTGTGTTTATTGTCAGTCACATTTGCATCATAGCAAATACTTTCTCTTCATTCCATTTCCACTATCTCCAGGACTATAAGTATGTAATTCTCTTTCATATTCATATCAGAGATCTTGTAGGTAGCAAGAAACATGGATTACAGGCACCAAATATTAGCAAGCCCCATACAACCCTCTCCCCCCCCCACACACATCAACTCTGGGAATTTCGCACAGTGTGACTCAGAGGTATGCCTCCAACTCTGTTGGAAGATAGGCCTTTCTCACTGTAAGTTGCCACTTTAATCTTTCACCAAACAGTTAACAGTTTAAGTTAGGCAACTTCCAGCTGTCCTCATCTTTCATGGTTGTTAATGTAGCAGAGATCAGCAAATGACCATCAGATATGTTGTCATTGAATTTTATTCCTTTTTTTCTTCTATGTTGTGTTTTGACAAGTGTTGCCTGTTTGCAGACATTGCATTCATGGACTTGAAATCTGACACAGAATATATTCCTCAATGTTATTTAGGAGTTTTCTCAGTAATAATAACTGTTTACAAGTAATATGTGCATCTTTCTAATTACTGCCAGCAAGATCTTGATGAGATGTAGATCCATCCAATTGAACTGACATATATTCTCTATATGGGAGTTGTGTATACCATAAACACCTCTGTGTTATATTTTGGTATGTGTTGTGTACACATTTGTGTATCTTGCTGTCACTTATTACAGGATTAAACATGTCTTTGATCTTTGTATCAACATCAAATTTAAATCCCATTTGATAGATTACTGGGATGACCCACTGATTACATGGAGAAGTTAACCACTGCCATGAAGGAAATTTTTACCAAATGTAGCCTAAATGAGCAGGTTGAAAACAAATTATGTTTTGACACATTTTGAATTTAAGTTTTCTTTATTTTTAAACTTTAATTTGAATAATTTCATAAAAAAATGAATTAAAATAATAAAAAATAATTAAAAATAGTGTTTAACATATCTAGTTAATGCTTTATACTTCTTTTTATAGGCACAAGGATTGTCGACTTGGTGCTTTTTACCAGATGGAAAAATATGTACAGGTTAGTGAGATATTGTACTTTTTACTTGTACCTCAGTCTTAAGTCATATGGGGCAAACTGAGGGGAAATTATAAAGGGGGTACCCTTGGTATATAGGCTGTAAAATCTCTATCTGTGCATAGTTTTATCTGTGCCTTCTCAAGAATGTTTGGGGATGGGTATGGTTTGTTCAGATGAGAGCATTCCCTATTTTAACAATGGTTCCATTCCTGACAGGCATCAGTACACAATTAATCACTTCCGGGTCGGTGCCCACGATCTACATTGTTTAGAAATTTGAGAGCAGATCTTTATGGATTTGATGAGGTGCGATTTTTCAGCATTTCTGATACATTTGATATTTCAACTTGCAGATGAGTCTTCAAACTGTACTTCCTGGTGTTGATTTGGGCCACTTTGAAAAAAGCATGGTGGATGAAGACATGATCAGTGAAGGGTGAGAAGGCTCCCTGTTTACAAATCGAATGACATTCTGTAGCACCAATCAGCTGTCAGTGGCGGTAATTTGAAATTTCCATGGTCAACATCTGTCAAGACTTCCACTGGTAATGTCCCACAAGGTAAATATTGACATGCCAGGTGGATTTATGCATTGTGAATTTTCTGGATTTTTGCCGATTTTTAACGCTAATACATAACAAGTAACAGAATTAATTGTGTACTGATGCCATGTGGCCCTTACATTTTCATATCTATATAGCCGCATAGATCCGCCTGGAACTGTGGGTCATCTCGCTTAGATTTTTAGCGAGTTATGGTATGATGAAAATCTCTGGAATGTCAAGACGAAGGTAAATGTAAAATACATGTTGGATGTTAGTCTCTTGCATTCTCTGGGGGCTGTAGTCATGACAGCAGTAGGCACAGGTGTGCTTCGTGTAACATGAGACCATGAGAGCGTGGCATACAACCCGCACAGTCTGAGAACTTAGTATTGTAGTGGCTTACATTGTCCCAGTAAGCTGATCTGTACATCCGATATAGGTAGTCTGTTATATCCTCCGTTAAGGCCTCTGATACAGTCGAAGAAGTTATACGCCACGCTGTCAGGTGCAAAGCGTCTCCTGCTCTTGAGGGCCGATTCATTTAATGTGGATTAAAACAGCCACGTTGTGGATAACGTCATCACCGGCAATTGAGTAACCGAGAGGGAATTTCTATCCCAATCTCACCATCAGGGGTCGCTTTCCACTGGGAAATGGCCGCTCCAAGAACCCCTGGGACCACGCTCACTCAAAGTGGGTCCAATAATACACTGAAGCATTCGTTCACCTGAGTAGTATACAGAGTGGATTGAAGGTCGTATTTGGACGAGTACGCAGGTGTTTTTGCGCCGGTATGATGTCACTTCCTATCTGCGTGGGGAGGTCATGGGGAGGTGTGCTCAGGAGTGTTCTGCGCAAATATATGACGTCACTTCCGGTCTGCGTGAATCGGGTGCCACCTGGGTATGACTGTATGGAATGATAAGAATGCAGGTACTGACCTGTTCTTTCATCCGGGGACTTGTTTACATCCGTGTACACCCGGGACCTTGTACATGTATTCATCCGGGATCTTTTCTCATCCGGGGACTTACAGCCGGGCATTGATGACGGAATCCAGGTCCTTGTCTGTTTATCCTTACAGCCAGGTACTATATGGTTGACCTATATCCGGGTCATCGATAATAGCAATGCCTGTAGTGAGGTGTATGTGTTTTTTTTCCATAAATCCTTTTTACAGCCGTTCGCTTACATACGGGTTCTTGTACAGCCGGGGACTTACATCCGGGTTCTTGTACAGCCGGGGACTTACATCCGGGTTCTTGTACATCCGGAGTATTCTATGTAGGTGTATAAAAGTCGGCATTTTCATGGGATTGCTTCATTCATTGGCCTGCCTACTTGACCGGACCAGCCTGAAGACTTACCAGACCAGCCTGAGCCTACCTGACGAGAGGGGCTAATACCATTGGAGCCTGGGGCCGATTTCTCGAAAGTCGACTTAAGTTTTTCACTTAAGTGCGATATTTTTGCTTGGCTAAGTTCGCTTTGGTTTCTGACTTAAGTGCGTTCCACAAAACAGATTTTGACGAACTTAGCTGAGTAAAATATGTTCAACGTTGTAGGGGCCTTATTGTAACTCTTCTGTGAAATACGGTATAAATGGTGTCCGGAAGTGCAAGGTGCGCGAAAATGCAGGATGGTGAATAAAAGGTGATGGATTATCGCTCAAAAGGCAGACAAGACGTAGTTTTGTTCGTGTGGGGGCGAGAGGGACGTCATTGGCTTAAATACTGGTGTGTCGGTATCATGTGTCTTGTATGAGCGAAGAAAACATGATATACCGTCATTACCATGATTACTGATACCCCAGTTTCCGACACTCTACTCCTATCATGCCCTCGCCTCCCGTCCGCAATACGCGCTGTTGTACTAGTACCAGTAAATTATCAAACTAATACACTAATGTATGTATGTAATCTAATCAGTGGCAACAGCTGCAATTGACAGAAGAAAAAAAAATCCCTGAAATTCGAAGTGCATTTTGCAAAATAAATCTTTGTGCACAAGATTTCAATTTTGGGAAAACTTCAAAAAGCTCCACCAGGCCAATTGTGGTTTGTTAGCATTATAATCAGGGTCCGAATTAGGAAATTTGTGATGACCTGCTATTTTTTTCCATCGAAAAAAAAATCGCAGGTCAAATCTAACATCACCTGCTATTTATGAAGTTGGACAGCTATTTTTTTTTCTACATGTGCAAATCCACCAATAAGGCCTCTGTTAATTAATCTTTAGCTTCTCATGACCTTGGGAGGAAATTATGATGATGCTGAATTCTGTAATTATTAATTATTTGACTGCTTTAAGACATTGCAATAAAAAAGAAGTTTTATGTATGTGGTATTACTGTCTCCACTAAAACTTCGCTGACTGTCCAACTAAAGATGAGGTGGGCGTTTTTTATATTTATTATTATTAATTTTTTTATTTGGCACACATGTTCTTTAAAACTGAGCACCAATGGAAAGTTGATGTCAACTTTGATATGTCAAAGACAACTATTTCCCCTAATTTCTGCAATTAGAACTGCAAAAGCCTTGTTGACTGAATCATGTGGACTATATATACTTATATTCATCAAAAGTCTCCCCTTGTAAATTGCTGATTGCAATAAATTAGAATCAGCCACCAGAGTCCCGTTGGAATTATCAATTAACTGAAATGTCTGCTTAGAAAAACTTCAGCTTGTGAATAGAAGCCCAGGAAAAGAGGCCAACAATATTATTTACCATCGGTACCAACTGGAAAAAAAACAACAGATAGTCCGATTCCGTTTCGTAACAGGTCCGACTTTTGCATGCACCGGACCACCGCGCATGAATTGACGCGCAGCAACCGGAAGTGAAATTGACGCGGGAAATGTTGACAGAGAAATCCAACAACAATGGCCAAAGATCGGCTTGGAATAAATTTTCAATGGATTATTTCTTGGATTGTCCGTTGCTTCAGATAGATCTAGACTCCTAAAAGGTATTTACGAAAATTGATCGCATTTTATCGTTTTTGCTGGATGAAATCCTACTTTCCGCATGCGACAGATAGATTTTTTTGCAACTTGTCACGGGAAAAATTCACTTGCCGGCGGCGGTAGGTAGGCAGGCGTTATTTCGACCGCTGCCTTGTTCTGCAGATTTTATTTTTTAGTGGAGTATTTGTACGATGATATCGCCCACGAAGAATTCAATTTACGTTGTGTGCAACGGAAACAAAATTATATATAGGTAGGAAACTAAGGAATGGCCAGGAAAATTATGGCCTGCTACTTTCGGTCGAGATTTTTTTTCTTAGCAGGTCATTTTCTACATCGCCTGCTTTGTCAAAATTTTGGCCTGCTTTTAGCCAATAGCAGGCCGCCATTTCGAACGCTGATAATTATATTTCAAATTATCGTTTCCCTACAAAAATTAGGGCTCAAAATACTGGTACAATCTACATCTTACATAATAATGTAGAACTCAAATGTAAAAAAAACTTTTTTATTTGAATTAGACGTTTTAAATAATATGAAATAGAATAGCCTAGAAGTGAGCAAAGAAATATTCTTGTCTCTGTTTCTGGCTTTATCTATTGTCTATTTCATATCAGTTTTATGTAGACCAGCAGATTGGATTTGTGGTAGATCGATGGTGGCTTCCGGGGGCTTCCGGGGATTGACCTGGGATGTCGTTGTGCACACCGCAGATCATGGTAAGAATAAGCCTCAGCTCCTCAGAGAGCTTGCCGTAAGAGGCGACTAACTGAGGCACCTGTGGGGTTCCCGGATGTGAAAAGGAATAGGACCCAACGCCGTGATATGACTGAAATATAGTTGAAAGCGACGTTAAATCATATTCACTCACTCACTCAATACATATGATGTGATGGGAAATAATTTGTAAATACTGGCAATTAAGGCTAATTAGACTGGTAGTCTTAGAAAGGTGAAATGATACTTGACCTCAGGATCATGATGATCTACGTATTCGATCTATATTTGGTGACCATTTACCAACATTTGCACTGAATGCAAATGTGATACAATTTCAGTTCAATTATTTTTATTGCTTGACTCTAGTCTACCGTTATATAAAGGTTGGCAGAATAACACGATATAACATGAATAAACAAATTGTTGTGGATGAATCCTTGCTATAACTTCAGTTGGGAAAATAAGTGGTTACAGAAGCATATCAACTAGAAGTCTGTAACCTTAGATTAAACTAGCTAGAATGCATTGGGCATGCCTCCCTACTTTGAACTCCTGATGCTGCGCAGTAAAATTGCATCTGTTGTGTTCATGCAGTAAAAAAAAAATCGAGTGATGCATCACAGGAGATGAGCTGATGCTGGAATTCAAATACTCAGCCTATGAAACGTACACAATTAGTCTCACCCATTATCCCCCGATTGTGTGTCAACACTGCATCTCATGATCTTTCTGGGTAGAGACTGTGCAAGAGTCTTGTGGTGTAGGTGGTTTGGTGATATCCAGCTATTGTTACACACTTCTAGTTGATTTGCTTAGGGTGGTAAGTTGTATTTCAGATTACCTCTCCCAGAATACCACCAACCTGTCTTCAGATCCGCATAAACATGACTTTGTTGAGTGTGATTTAACATATCCATAACCTGTCAGGTTACCACCTCAAATTTCACAGCAACCTGTGAATATGTTACTATGCCCAATCCTTATTTCCAGCTCTGATAATTGCTAACTATGCATTATATGAATGCTTCATATTTATTTCCCATCTGCTTGAAGATATCAATTTTCAAAATTGAGATCTGGAGCAGCATACTATAGTATTATGAACGACTAATTCCATGCCCTAACAGTCAATGTCTGGGTAGCCATCAAAGATTTAGTAATTGCTTGTCACAGGTCTCCCATGCTCAATACAGGGTGTGTGTAGGGTGGGGAGGGTGGTGACATGGCTAAAGTGGTAGAAATTAAGCGAAAATACAGTCATATTTCAACATGGTAGTCATATGCTTACACTGACATACCGGTATTATAGAATCAATTATTGCCAATTCATGTTTGTTGCATTGATTGGTATGCTCAGCAACAAAGATTGGATAAATGTGAGATATTAAGATTCCACTTGTTCAAAGGTTAAACACACACAGTACATACATGTGTTTTTTACAGTGTATAATGAAAAAGAACTGCAACCATGAATATGGACCCATTTGTTGGGCAGTACCCGTAATACTCATCTTACTTGTGATCATAATAATTATGGTGCAGAGAACCTAAAATGGAGTTGTTATGGAAGAATAAAGAAGATAAATTATTCTAGTCTCTGATATGGCAATGTTCAATATTATTAAGTTGAAAATTAGGTGATTTATAACAAGTATATTGTTTCAAGCCTAAAATAGTCACTAATCATGCTAATATACATACATGTACCACCAGGGGTAAGATGTACTTGGGGTGATGACGGTAATACCTCCAATAATTCAATCCCCCTATCTGAATTCAATCCCCCCCCCCCAATTTAGGGAAAATATTCAATATTTGTGGTTCTAATAAATTTATTCACCCTTTAAATATTGAAATAATATGGATTATATGCATGGTTTTGAACTGTTTTGTCAACTTCCGGTTCTAATAGTTTTGATCACCCCCAGATTTTATGATGGGAAATTTCACTTCCTGTGAAAGTATTAATTAGAGGGATTACCATAAGGCTTATTAGGCCATCCATAAAAAAAAGATTGCGTTTCAGGTGACCCTGCCTTCCCAAAATAAAAAATTTTGCTATGAAATATTTCAAAATTTCCAATAACTTTTTCAATCCTTAAAAATTTAACTTTTCTATGTTGTGACGTGAATGCATAACGCAGTAGATACAAGTAAATCCAGCTATCCAGCTTTAAATTTAGTACAAAAATTTGAAATATTCCTTTTTAAAGCATATCATTGTACGCGATATATGCTGTAAGAGCAAAACAATCAAACAAATAATATAAGCCAACCGACCAACCTACCTACTCATCTTTTGATGAAATTCATTACCTGGAAAACGCAATTTGTTATGAATGGCCTTATATTCTATGAACTGGTTAGCTCACTTAGTTAGACCATTGATAGTAACCTGTTACATCAAGCAAGCATGTTATTTCCAATCCCCTGAACAGTCAATCAGGTGAAATATTCCAGAAAAGTCCACAGCTTTAATTTCTTGATGGATTTAGAAATTTTATCCAAATTACCAGTAATATGTATACCACATACTGTAACAGATGAACATCCATCCAATGGCAGGGTTCACATTATTCAACACATATATAATGTAAAAAAAAAAAAAATTCAGGGCACAACAAAATTATAACAGATTAATGGATTTTTTCTAAATGTGTTATGTGGATACCTTGTCACAATATATTGGCTTTTATTGCTCAGAATACGGTCGATACTTCATGTAGGAACTATTGTCTGGGTCTTTGTGTCGCTGAAAAGGCACAGGTCTAGACACATTGTTGTCCCCAGACTTGGCTATTGTATGCATTGTCTCGTGAATCTTACATGAAGTATGAACCCAGAATACTGTCTTAACAAATAATGTTTCCTTTTCTTGACATGCGAAATGGATTTAATTGACTGCAGGCCTATCTAATACACCTTCAGCTCAGATATTACTCAAACAATCACCATACAATTTGTACAAATAAGTCAAAAGGCACTACCAGGTAGTGTGTTATAAACACAAACACACATATGTCCAGTTGCAGAGAAAGGAAAACTCCCTTGAAGAAATTCGGAAATCTTTCACATGTATACATCTTACCCCTGGTGATACATGTATGTGTATTATCTTGATTATAGATCACTTTAAGCTTGAAACAATAAATTTGTTATAAATCATCAATTTTCAACTGAATAGCATTGCAATATCAGAGACTCAAGTAATTTATTACCTTTATTCCTGAATAACAATTCCATTTTAGGGTCTATGGACATGCTGATTTTGACCGTGGAACATATTTCAGTCTCTGACCATAACGACCATAGTCAATCTCTACATGTACTCTCACTAAAGTAGTACTTGTAGTTGATCTGAACAGAATAATGTGGAAATCCTTTGTGTACCCTCTAGAATAGAATATTGAGTGGGATTTGAAGCTCTGATGTACCAGTTCCTACTGCTTATTGTTTCGAGCTTTAAGCACTAAATCTATGGAAACCCAGTCTAATTTTATTGGAATCTGCCTTTTGCACATTATTGATAATACAAAGAAAAGTATGTCCATGTTGTGACCAGTGATTTCAGCTGATGTAGTGGTTTTCATAATTCACTTGTTCTATCTTTTAACTCGGGAGAAATTTTTAACTTAGATAGCTGGCATATTTTCATATAATATTTCCAGAATTATACATTATTTCAAGCATTATGACACTTTCTTTGAATACTGGTACTGAAAAATATAGCACATCTTTAAAAAATGATGTCAATTATAAGCAGTTCAAAATATTCTCCTGGGCTAACAGATAGGTCAAAGTGAAATTATACCAACTAGTAGCTGATCAACTGAAATCACTGGTCCTTTGTTCTCTCAATAATGTGCGAAATTCGGATTAGGTTTATAACATCATTCCACCAGAAGTAAATAATAAGTTTTATCTTGACTAGCATAAACTAAGCTGCTATCAGAGATTTTGTACAAACAATTAGAGTAGGCATATGTCGAGATTAAACAACTGACAAATAAATCAATCCTGTAGAAAAAATATCACTGAATGCAAAAAGTGCAATATTGAACTGACATACATGTACATGTATAGACATGAGTGTTCCATCTGTCAGAACCCATTCTGTGCATAAATTTGCAGGATTGGTTGGTTGTTTGAATTTTAACGTCGCACCTAACCTTATTGGTCACACGGTAAAGCAGGATCCATCTTTGGAGTATTGTAGGTATAAGCCAGAAAAAGACAACTCATTTTTGTATATAGCACTTGATGGTTAAATACAACTGCCCCACATAAAAAAAAAAAGATTTATAAAATTAAGATTTCCCAAAACACAAAATGACAAATGATTCTAACAATTTTATATAGAACACCCCAAAATGTTGTTTTTAAGAAAAGTAATGAAATTTATATTGTTTTGAGCTATTTCCTTAATTACTTTTGTCAAACTGAGGTTATTTTCAAGATAATCTTCTGTGCAAAAAATGTTTGAGTGAAGTAACCGGATTATTTTCTTAACACAGTATACAAGACTATTTTCTTACCTGTCTCCCGAACAATTATACAGAAACAAGAAAGCATGGAATCAACTAACAAAATATATCTTATAAGATTATTCTATCAAGTTTTGACTTGCAAATAAGGCTGAAAAATGTCATTATTGATTGCTGGGGAGGAATGCATTGTACATGTGTGAGAAAGGAATATCTCTGGTTCAGTCAGTAAGTTGGAATCAAAATGTACATTAAAAGGTATTTATATTTTTTTTTATTGAAGTATTGAAATATGTTTTATATTAAAACCTAGAAGTCGAGGCAAACATACTTTCCTGTATGTATATCTACACCTCTAACATCTCTAATGTTTTTATTTTAAACAAATTCTCTTGTAAACTGTAACTTGATCAATTATTTTGTTCTGTGAATATATTAATTCATTTTTGTAAGTATAATAATTAAATATTTATTTGCCTCAAAAAACAAATGTTTGGAGATTCAGAGACTAATACCAGCAAAAAAATGTTCTGAACTATATATATTGTTCATACAAAATTATCAATTGAGCAATTCAATACATGGATTGGAGACATTAAGGTCTGAAAAAAAAGTGCGGCTGGAGAACGCCCCCATATGAACCCTCATGAAGGGAGGTGATTCGTGCGACCTGCTTAGTTGTAGGAGGCGCTCGTGTTTGTTGATCACCGAGTGCGGGAATCGACTGCGTCAAACGGTTAGTTTTTCTCCCAAATTCCGAAAATGTATCAAATATCTCAACAAGTAATCTGTAGCTAACATGCAAATTGATTCATGAGCGATCTTATCTTCATAATACACTGATTATCATATGTAATTAACGCTGTCAATCTCGGAACATACATCAAATTGAATCACACAAGCGTCAGCAGTTCGCATGCATGATGACAGAGTGTGTGAGAAAACATCGTCAACAACTGAATCAAACACATAACTGTCAATACGCTTAGGGCCTACCTGATCAATATACCATACCTGATCAATCAGCATTCAGAGAGAGGTGCTCCTTGCCATTCAGATACACCGAAACGCCATTTCAAGCAAATTTCAGTACGTTTTCTCATTAAAATCGAGTTGTATGTGATTGATTTTCGACTCACTTTTGTATCACCTTCGACGATTTGCGTAAATTTCACCTTCTATTGGATATTTTGCATTTTTTATCCACTGAAACGAGCATTATGACGGCCATCTTGAATTATTTTTTTTGGTACTTAAGCATTTTAAATACACTTAAGTCACCTCTGACCAGACTTAAAGTTAAGCAAATTTGAAGCAATTTATTTGCTAAGAAAAGTTTCGGGGAATGCACTTAAGTCATTTATCGCTCACTTAAGTCAATTTACGGACTTAAGTACCATTTTTGCACTTAAGTTGACTTTCGAGAAATCGGCCCCTGAAGACCTGCCTGAACAGCATCTACCTGAGCCAATAGTCATGGACTCATCTGACCGGGCTAAGCTGATGCAGCACCGTGTCCAGATCATTAGTGAGATGATCCATGTGGCCGAACTATGTGATCTGCTTCTGGTGGAAAACGTAAGCACTACATACATGGAAAAAGAAATCATGGCGTAGAATACCAATACGGTACGAAACAGAGCCCTCATCGACGCTCTAACGCGCAGAGGTCCTTTAGCATTTCGGGCCTTCCTGGAGGCGCTGAGAGAGACGGGGAATGAGGGAATAGCGTCTCTACTTCAATCCGAGGAACACACCTTAGTCATAGACATCCCCGAAGAGAGTACAGGTAGCAAACGTGCCCAGGAAGAGTCCGATCCACCTGCCAAACGTGTCCGTCTCCAACTAACACCTTTAAAAATACCTCGGCAAGAGCTTCAGCAAGTGCCGCGGAGGAAGAGGTGCTACTCCCTATGTCTGTGCAGCAGGTGAATGACATCATCCAGTAGGCCTACCAGGCGGCCCAGATGAACAGTTGGAAGCTCACTCGCTATTTAACTGTAACCGTGAAAGATGAGCAAGTGCACTTTAATACATCAGCCTGGGACGACAAACCACCTAAGCATATCGCCTTGTCGTTTGAGCAATGGGAAAGAGAGGGATTGACACAAATTCAAGTAATCGAGGCGGTCATTGGGGAACAGGGGAGCGACCAAGCGAAATTTTGTGTGGGGAACGATGTGTTCCTCACCTGTTCTATGTTCAACAACATGCTGCTGGTACATATTCGTAAATGGAAGTTGAAGAAAGATACGCGTATTCCCTTACCTGAGGGAGTCACCCTACAAATACCTGCGTCGCGTAAACTTCGGGGCCTGCCAGACGAAATTAATGAAGCCTCGTCTGACCAGCTGTCAGAGTATATCTATAAAAAGTACATTGAAACCTTCCTGTATCATCTTAGACCGCACATTCTACACTTGCGTCTTGCACAATGTGCAGGCTGTCAGAACAACGGGCCGTTAAACATGCATACGTGTCTGGACATCATGCAGTCCGGTTTTAAGGCGCTACACGACATCAACGAGATGGAAATCGCGGAGGCATTGGAAACAGCATGCCCACCGATAATTCCACGGGATCGGATTGCTGTCTTCATATTCCTGCATCAGGGCGCGAAAGACATGGAAGACTTCAAACAGGTCTTGTTGGTTAAATATTCTAAGTATTGAACATTCAGACATTACCTGGCAAGAAAGACATGGAAGACTTCAAACGAGTCTTGTTGGCTAAATATTGAACAGTCAGACATCACCGTATTCCTACATTCTATGTTCATTCTATGTCCATTCTACCATCATGGTGACACCGTATAACTCTATTAGAAAATTTAACACGAAGAGCCTACCGTGGTGAAAATCTTATGTTCATTTTACTGTGTTGTTAATAAATATTAGAAATTCAACTTATGTGTGTCAGTGTTCACTCTATGCAGGGGAAGGTGTGCAAGTTCGTGTTGTGCTTTTTAGTTAGAAAGCTCCTCTTTCGGGAGTATTTGTTGGCCCTAATAAGGGCCGTTAGGAAGTACAGAGGGTTGGTCATCAGGCCGTGAGTTCACGGCCGGTAGATTCTTTTGGCTCTACACACGTTTCTCCGACATACAGGGCACCGTAAAGCCACATGAAAGTATCCTGTGTCTGGGCAGTGGCAGCACTCAGCATTGGTTAATAGGATTAGAAGACATGTACCACATAGGGCTAGGTATCCACACGATAAAAAGGCGTACGCCGTCTCAGCGTCCTGGCAGATGGAGCATGTGGATTTCCTTATCTATTTATCCAGGCGTCGTTGCAATACTACGTTCTCCTCTTCCGCTTCTTGAAGTTGTTGTCTTAGCCGCGCCAACTGGGTCACCTCGGGTGGTGGTGTTGTTGTGCCAGGCGTAACCATCGTTGTGGTAGCCGTCGTTGTGGTAGTCGTCGTTGTGGGAGGCGAAGCTGTAGTTGCTGGTGGGCCCATGCTGCGAGTGTTTAACCACCCCATTTGTGGACGACGTGACGCCTGTACATCTTCGTCTTCTACTTCTATGGCTGTATCATCATCATCATCGTCGGCGTCCAGAGTGTCGTTTATCTCTATATCTTGTTGTCTGGCCAGCTCTCTCAATTCTCTCCCAGTCTCC